>JARWKJ010000003.1:66427108-66434608 GCA_029959095.1 Rhinichthys osculus | reverse complement strand
ATTAATGAGTGGAATTGCTGACAGGTGTGAGAGGAGGAGAGTTCGGGCTGGCCATTGGGACGCAGTTTCTAAAATGGATGATAAAAAGGAGACGCGGCAGCCATGGAGGAGAGAGGGGGGTGCACCGAGCAGAGGGTGCCCGCAGTGGGCGAGAGGCCTAGGCCGAGGCCGCGGCCGAAACAGCGGAGGGAGGCTGCGGGAGCGAGAGAGGGTGAGAGAGAACGAGAGAGAGTGAGAGAGAACGAGAGAGAGGAGATTTCGGCTGGATTGCGGGTGTAAGCCCTGATTACACAGTGAGTCTGTTGAATTGCAGTTCTACGGTGAGCACAAGTGAAATCTTGCAGTGTATTGGTGAATCTGCGAGTGTGGGAATGGTGTTGCTGCTGTTCACTCGCAGTCCCAGCATGTTTTAATCTCTCTCTGTCTGAAACTGGAGGTACGTCCATGTGTGTGTGCATCGTTCTCTGTCTGAGCCCCGAAGAGAACGCTGAAGAAGAGAACGCTGAAGAAGAGAACGCTGAAGAAGAGAACGCTGAAGAAGAGAACGCTGAAGAAGAGAACGCGGAAGCTGTGAATTATGTTCATTCCTCTCGCTGTCTGAAACTGCGGAGTGTACCCAAAGGGAGAATGTTCCAGAGACTTTTAAAGTTTTTTTTTATTATTTAATAAAGAAGACATATTTATTTTATTCCCTTTGTCTGCCTCCTGTGTCCCACGGTCATGCTCCTCGGGGCGGTGTTCCGATTTGAGGGGGACGGCGGCCCGCTGGCGCTCACACCCCGACCTGTGACAACATGTTCTGGTCAATAGTGTTCAGTGTCGTCTGTGCTCGACCACAGAACAGTTTCAGGTTTTGCTGGATCTTCTCCAGTGCGTTAGAACTGGTCTCTGTTGGCGCTCGCCGAACCCAATGTCGCTGGTGTGTGTAAACGTGCAGATTAAGGGCCGGGAATATTATAATGAGATCCTCTTCATACTGCAGAAGGAGCGAAATCTGATCGGCTTATTTTATAACATGTTCTCAGAGAAAGACTCACCAGAACACAGTTACAGGGTTTCACTTTTCAGGTTTTCTGGGTTGGTAGAAGCACCCGATTATAGCAGTTAAACACAGAAAACGTTAGATTTTCACGATATGTCCCCTTTAAAGTCAAGTCAAGTCACATTTATTTATACAGCGCTTTTTACGATACAGATTGTTTCAAGTCAGCTTTACAGAGATAAACATATCATTTAAGGTAACAGAGATTGTTTTGGCTTTATAGCGGTTCTTGAATAATGTTATTTCCAGCTAAAGTTAATTTTGATTGATTCACCTCCGTCGAAATGATCAGACTTTAAACGTGAACCTGTGATTAACGCTGACGGCGTTCACATGCACATTCAGAATTTATTCTATAGTTATGTGCTTTTGAAAATGTGTGCGCAGGTTTGTAATGCCATACAACCCATGCCTAAACAAACTACTTTTCTTGCCTATAAATTTTGATACAGAATTTAGTTTTATTTTATCACTTCGGGGTACGCGAACCGAATTCACAACGCTTTATCTGTAGAGTGGGAAAGGGATCCTCCATAGGGAGAGGATAGTTGACACTTCAGCACTGCATTGTCATCGGGTCCAGGCGAATCTCCTTCGTCAGATCTGGATCCGGCAGGCTGCAGGAAAACCTCGGGATAAACAAAGACACTAATATTAGCGTAGATGCCATTCTTCTTATGATGTAACGAGTACATCTGGATTTAAGGGAAATGTTCCCGGTTCCGGCTGACCTAATCTATGCAGCCTAACATTGAATTATAGAATTCTATAATGTATTATGTGTATGCTAGGTCAAAGAGATGTGTTTTTAGTCTAGCTTTGAACTGACAGAGTGTGTCTGCTTCCCGGACAATGGTAGGAAGACTGTTCCAAAGTGTTGGTGCTAAATAGGAAAAGGATCTCCCGCCAGCAGTCGATTTAGATATTCTAGGTATTATCAACTGGCCGGAATTTTGAGATCGCAATAGACGTGAAGGACTATAATTAAGCGTTAAGAGCTCGCTCAAGTACTGCGGAGCTAAACCATTTAGTGCTTTGTAAGTAATCAACAATATTTTAAAATTTATACGATGATTTATACGATGTTTAATAGGGAGCCAATGCAGTGTTGACAGAACCGGGCTAATATGGTCATACTTCCTGGTTCTGGTAAGAACTTGAGCTGCGGCGTTTTGAACTAGCTGTTGTTTGTTTATTAAGCGTGCAGGTCAACCACCCAGTAGAGCATTACTATAATCTAGCCTTGAGGTCATGAACGCATGAACTAACTGTTCCGCATTTCCCAATGAGAGCATGTGGCGTATTTTAGATATATTTTTAAGATGGAAAAATGCAGTTTTACAGATACTAGACACGTGGCTTTCAAAAGAAAGGTTGGTATCAAAGAGCACACCCAGGTGTGCAGGGTTAACAGGAAAATAATGCAAAAAAGTTTGTTTCCAGAAGAAAATAGCATCAAAGTTCAGCTTAATTAAGTTCAGTGATGATTAATTTAGTTCATTTATATATATAGCCGCTCTGGAGTAAACCGTGATGTTATCGTCCAGCTCAGTTCAGTTCTTGTATAATAGTGTCAATGCAGGCAGATCAATATTATTGTTGAATATTAAATTAAATGTTAAATTTAATGTCCCTAACTAAGCAAGCCAAGCCAATGGCAACAAAGGTGGAAAATGGCGACAGTGGCAGGAACCAAAACTCCATCAGTGACAGAATGGAGAAACCCTTGGGAGAAACCAGACTCAGTCGCTCAGTTCTCCTCTGGCCAACGAGCGAACAGTGTGACATCTATGAAAAGTTTCAGTTTGGATTCAGGCCACATCATAGCACTGAAACTGCGCTTGTTAGAATCACAAATGATTTACTTTTAGCTTCGGACCAAGGCTGTATCTCAGTACTAGTTTTACTTGATCTTAGTGCTGCGTTCGATACTATAGATCACACAATACTCTTAGATCGACTACAAAATTACATTGGTGTTCAAGGACAAGCATTAAGCTGGTTCAGGTCATACTTGTCTGACCGCTACCATTTCGTCTACTTAAATGGAGAAAAATCGATCATAACTTCGGCAAACTATGGAGTGCCGCAGGGATCTGTGTTAGGCCCCTTTATTATTCTCAATATATATGCTGCCACTTGGTAATATTCTAAGGAAACATGGAATTAGTTTCCATTGTTATGCCGATGACACTCAAATATATATTTCATCACGGCCAGATGAATACGCTAAATTATCCAAATTGACAGATTGTGTTAAAGATATAAAAGATTGGATGACGCGTAATTTTCTTTTATTAAATCCAGACAAGACAGAGGTAATACTTATCAATGCAGTCGCTAGAGTTCTTACTAGATCAAGACAATATGATCATATAACACCGATTCTATCATCACTTCATTGGTTACCTATAAAGTTCCGTATTAATTACAAGGTATTGCTTTTGACTTATAAAGCTCTAAATGGTTTAGCTCCAGTCTATTTAACGGATCTACTATCGCCCTATAATACATTGCGCTCTTTAAGATCACTAAATTCGAGGCTTCTGGTCATTCCTAGGATATCCAGATCCACCAAAGGAGGGAGAGCATTTTCACATTTAGCTCCGAAGCTCTGGAATAGCCTTCCTGATATTGTTCGTTGCTCAGACTCGCTCTCCCAGTTTAAAACTAGACTAAAGACGCATCTATTTAGCCAGGCATTCATATAAATTTTTTATCTTCCAGTTACTGTAAATTCGGCCTCTACTTCATAAACGCCAGAGGAGAACTGGCCCCGACTGAGCCTGGGTTCTCCCAAGGTTTTTTTTCCTCCATTGGTTCATCTGATGGAGTTTTAGGACACCATCGGGTCACTTGATGGAGTTTTTCGGTTCCTTGCCACTGTTGCCTTTGGCTTGCTCAGTTGGAGATATTCAAATTAAATGACCCATCATACCACTGATCAGTAATAAACAATATATAATATAATATAAATATAATAAACATACCAGATTGTTCAGTTATAAACAAACACTGTTAAGTTGTTTTGATTGATACTGTGAAGCAGCTTTGATACAATCTGTATTGTGAAAAGCGCTATATAAATATATTTGACTTGACTTGACTAAGCAAAGTGAAAGAGTTTCAGAAAGAGTTATTTCCCCACTTCAATAAAACTTTAGGTTTCATAGACAATTGAAAAAGTTTTTGGGGCAGACCTGGCCTGTTGAAAAGAGATGGTTTTCATCCCTCCTGGGATTGTGCTGCTCTTCTCTCTAGTAATATGGCACATAGTCTTAGAGCTCAAACATGACAATCTGGGGCTCAGGTCAGAAAGCAGAAAGACTGGCTAAACCGACCGTCTGCTAGCGGCCTCACGTCACTGAGGTCAGATAAATCCCATCACATAGACCCTCTTTCACCTAGATATCATCATATAGAGACTGTGTCTGTTCCCCGAAATAGGACATACAAAAAACTTCCAAACCCATCTGAGGGTAAAAATGTAATTGATGTTCAACAAATAAAAAACAGATTTCATACAAATTAATGAAATGATCACAGATTATAACCTAGATGTGCTGTCTTTGACAGAAACCTGGCTAAAACCAGATGATTACATTACTTTAAATGAGTCCACCCCCCAAGATTACTGTTATAAACATGAGCCTCGTCTGAAAGGCAAAGGGGGAGGTGTTGCTGTAATTTATAGTAATATCTTCAGAATTACTGAGTCTAGTTTCAAATGTAATTATTTTGAAGTGTTGGTGATTAATGTAACACTATCTAGTAAATTAACGGAATGCATAGCTGATATAAAAAATGGTAGTAATTTCCTACTATTTAATTCTGAAAAAACAGAGTTTCTAATTATTGTACAAAAAACCTCTGCACGTAATAACCTAGAATACTGTCTAACACTTGATGGCTGCTCTGTCAAATCTTCGCCGTCGGTTAGGAACCTGGGTGTGCTCTTTGATACCAACCTTTCACTCGAAAACCACATTTCTAGCATCTGTAAAACCGCATTCTTCCATCTTAATAATATATATCTAACTTACTTAAGCTAGACTACGACACTGTTATCTTCTAGATCTGCTGTACAGCCGAAACAAACTTTGTTGCATTATTTTCCTGTTATCACTGTAAAGCTGCTTTGAAAAAATCTGTATTGTTTAAAGCGCTATATAAAAAAAAGGTGACTAGACTTGACTTGACTTCAAACAACATTTACACAGTCTCATGGACACTCCGCTGGCAAACCCATCATAAGAATATACTTGTTTGGTCTTGTTCAGTCAGTCAGTCAGTCAGACAAATGATCTGCCCTCCATTGTTATTTGGCAACAAAGCAAACTTCCAACAAGGTCCATAAATCCCAAGGCAATCAATGAAATGTTCATTCTACCTCACAGGTTTTTGGAGATGCAGGGATTAACTTCCCACATATTTCCACTGCACAAGGCATTGCACTGAACCTGCCATCTTCAAACTCTCGTAAGCCATGTGCTCCAGAACATCAGTGGGGTTTTTGTGGCTTAGTCCATAACAGATTAAATGTAATCGTCAAAATTATCAAGTTCTGTAAAAAACAGCCGATCTTCAGGGGTGTGGAGATGATGATCATATATTTCACTTCTTTTTTCCAGAGATACGAGACTCTACCTGCTCCAGAAAGCATCAGTCTCAAAAGAGACTTGCACTAAAAATAAGTGTTTCATTCGATGAGATCCAAAAAAGAGCTGCAGATGCAATGTGTAAATAAACGGCAAATATGGAGTAAACATCCACATGTGTGAATGCAGATAGATGATTATGTATAATCATTTAATTTCTTAATTATTTATTTGCATGACTATTTTACATACAATATTGTAAAAGCACACACACACAGAACTGACAGAAGAGCAAGGAAAAATAAAACAATAAAAAGTTTTACATATAGCTGCAAGCAGCGATGACGGGCCCCAGCCCCGGCGGTGATATTTTTTTCCAAGGATGGTAGGGGAAGGTACCGCCTTTTTCACCTCTGATTGGCTGGAAGGGCTCTCCTCCGATTGGTTATTTGATTTGGCCGTGAAACGTCATCTCTTCAGATAAGAAGTTGCACATACACTCACACACTACACACACAGAACCTCTAAACCTACCCATCACACACACACACACACACACACACACTAACCCGACCCCTAAACCTACCCATCACACACACACACACACACACTAGCCTATATCAAATAACCAATCGAAGGAGAGCCCTTCTAGCCAATCAGAGGCGAAAAAGGCGATACCTTCCCCTACCATCCTGGGAAAAAAAATATTGCGCCCCGCCGCCACTGCCAACTAGGTAACTTTAGGGCAACTGTGCACGACGGGCAATATACATTTAAAGCCTGTAAATGTAAAAAGACTATGTAAAAATCGTGTGAATACGCTACATTTACAGCTGCAGCTGGTGCCACTATGACCGTGAACCACAACAGCCACATCCATAAGATCATTTAAATTTAAATAAACTGTATGTGACAGGATGTCATAGGTCAGTTTCAAGTGATTTTAAATGTATCATTTGCATCTCAAAAAAAAAAAATATTGTACTTCCAAAAGTATTTGTTAAGGTAATTTATAAATTAATAAACTAAATTAATAAACTAATTATATAGAACTATATTGTCAGGGCACTACATCAAATTGAAATTAAAAGATAAGGCCTAAGAAATGTCATATCCTGTAATGCAGGCAAATCCATACAGCAATGAAAGGGTTCAAATCTAAACCAGCAAGAGTGTAAAATAGACTCTCTCTGCCTTACTGCTTTAATTGAACAACAAACAAATAAATTAAAATGTGCTTATTTCTAATATTTGTATTATTTTATATAGAAATAAATGGTATATAATTCAGAGGAGAATATTGTTTAGTGTCATGAATTAATCTTCAATATATTGACATCATGTTGAGAAAGTTTGATGTGAATCGTATGACACCCTATGGAGCAGTAGTTAAAAATTCAGAGCTTGATTAAAAAAATTCACATAGCTGATTCCTGTTGGTCGGACCAAATGACTGTAAATTAGAAAGTTGTCCTGCTCGATGAGAACAATATATGTACCGAGTTTGGTGAAACCTAACCCCAAACTTAAGTCAAAAGGTGGCGCTATAGAGCCCCTCCTCCTCGCCCATTTCTAAGGCTTTGCCCATTTCTGCTGGCCAACAACTCTGATGTGGATATCGAGTTTCATGCAATTTGAAGCATGCTAAGAGTCTCAAAAACACCCAAGAAGAATATTAAAGTTTGACGCGTTGTCATGACAACAGTATTCTAGATATCAAGAATCCTTTCACAGGAGTACATATGCGGTGTCTTGACATTTTTCTGATGAAGATCGGGTAAAATCGGGTAAAAATATGGCGATTTTAAAGCATTTTGAAAGTGACAGATTTACTGCTGCCAGTTGGTGGCGCTACAACTT
>JARWKJ010000003.1:66319608-66419608 GCA_029959095.1 Rhinichthys osculus | reverse complement strand
TCTCCGGCGTCTCCGGCTCTCCGGCGTCTCCAGCGTCTCCAGTGTCTCCAGTGTCTCCAGCATCTCCAGTGTCTCCAGTGTCTCCAGTGTCTCCAGTGTCTCCAGTGTCTCCAGCGTCTCCAGTGTCTCCGGCTCTCCGGCGTCTCCGGCGTCTCCAGCGTCTCCAGCGTCTCCAGCGTCTCCAGCGTCTCCAGCGTCTCCAGCGTCTCCGTCTCTCCGTCTCTCCGGCGTCTCCGTCTCTCCGGCGTCTCCAGCTCTCCGGCATCTCCAGCGTCTCCAGCGTCTCCAGCGTCTCCAGCGTCTCCAGCGTCTCCGTCTCTCCGGCGTCTCCGGCTCTCCGGCGTCTCCAGCGTCTCCGTCTCTCCGGCGTCTCCGGCTCTCCGGCGTCTCCAGCGTCTCCGTCTCTCCGGCGTCTCCGGCTCTCCGGCGTCTCCAGCGTCTCCGTCTCTCCGGCGTCTCTGTCTCTCCAGTGTCTCCAGCGTCTCCAGTGTCTCAAGTGTCTCCAGCGTCTCCGTCTCTCCAGTGTCTCCAGCGTCTCCAGTGTCTCCAGCGTCTCTGTCTCTCCGGCGTCTCCGGCTCTCCGGCGTCTCCAGCGTCTCCGTCTCTCCGGCGTCTCCAGCGTCTCCAGCGTCTCCAGTGTCTCCAGCTCTCCGGCGTCTCCAGCGTCTCCGGCTCTCCGGCGTCTCCAGCGTCTCCAGCGTCTCCAGCGTCTCCAGCGTCTCCAGCGTCTCCGTCTCTCCGGCGTCTCCAGCGTCTCCAGCGTCTCCGTCTCTCTGGCGTCTCCAGCGTCTACGTCTCTCCGGCGTCTCCGTCTCTCCGGCGTCTCCAGCTCTCCGGCGTCTCCAGCGTCTCCAGCGTCTCCGTCTCTCCGGCGTCTCCAGCATCTCCGTCTCTCCGGCGTCTCCGGCTCTCCGGCGTCTCCAGCGTCTCCGTCTCTCCGGCGTCTCCGGCTCTCCGGCGTCTCCAGCGTCTCCAGCGTCTCCAGTGTCTCTCCGGCGTCTCTGTCTCTCCAGTGTCTCCAGCGTCTCCAGTGTCTCCAGTGTCTCCAGCGTCTCCGTCTCTCCAGTGTCTCCAGTGTCTCCAGTGTCTCCAGCGTCTCCAGTGTCTCCAGCGTCTCGAGAGAGAGCCGGAGAGCCGGAGAGCCGGAGAGACGGAGCGTCTCCAGCGTCTCCGGCGTCTCCGGCTCTCCGGCGTCTCTCCGGCGTCTCCGGCTCTCCGGCGTCTCCGGCGTCTCCAGCGTCTCCAGCGTCTCCGTCTCTCCGGCGTCTCCAGCGTCTCCAGCGTCTCCGTCTCTCCGGCGTCTCCAGCGTCTCCAGTGTCTCCAGCGTCTCCAGCGTCTCCAGTGTCTCCAGTGTCTTCCAGCATCTCCGTCTCTCCGGCGTCTCCGGCGTCTCCAGCGTCTCCAGCGTCTCCGTCTCTCCGGCGTCTCCGGCTCTCCGGCGTCTCCAGCGTCTCCGTCTCTCCGGCGTCTCCGGCTCTCCGGCGTCTCCAGCGTCTCCAGCGTCTCCAGTGTCTCTCCGGCGTCTCTGTCTCTCCAGTGTCTCCAGCGTCTCCAGTGTCTCCAGTGTCTCCAGCGTCTCCGTCTCTCCAGTGTCTCCAGTGTCTCCAGCGTCTCCAGTGTCTCCAGCGTCTCGAGAGAGAGCCGGAGAGCCGGAGAGCCGGAGACGCCGGAGAGACGGAGCGTCTCCAGCGTCTCCGGCGTCTCCGGCTCTCCGCCGTCTCTCCGGCGTCTCCGGCTCTCCGGCGTCTCCGGCGTCTCCAGCGTCTCCAGCGTCTCCGTCTCTCCGGCGTCTCCAGCGTCTCCAGCGTCTCCATCTCTCCGGCGTCTCCAGCGTCTCCAGTGTCTCCAGCGTCTCCAGCGTCTCCAGTGTCTCCAGTGTCTTCCAGCATCTCCAGCGTCTCCGTCTCTCCAGCGTCTCTGTCTCTCCAGCGTCTCCGGCGTCTCCAGCGTCTCCAGCGTCTCCGTCTCTCCGGCGTCTCCAGCGTCTCCAGCGTCTCCGTCTCTCCGGCGTCTCCAGCGTCTCCAGTGTCTCCAGCGTCTCCAGCGTCTCCAGTGTCTCCAGTGTCTTCCAGCATCTCCAGCGTCTCCGTCTCTCCAGCGTCTCTGTCTCTCCAGCGTCTCCGTCTCTCCGGCGTCTCCGTCTCTCCGGCTCTCCGGCGTCTCCAGCGTCTCCGTCTCTCCGGCGTCTCCGGCTCTCCGGCGTCTCCAGCGTCTCCAGCGTCTCCGTCTCTCCGGCGTCTCTGTCTCTCCAGTGTCTCCAGCGTCTCCAGTGTCTCCAGTGTCTCCAGCGTCTCCGTCTCTCCAGTGTCTCCAGTGTCTCCAGTGTCTCCAGCGTCTCCAGTGTCTCCAGCGTCTCCGGCGTCTCCAGCGTCTCCGGCGTCTCCGGCTCTCCGTCTCTCCGGCGTCTCCGGCGTCTCCAGCGTCTCCAGCGTCTCCGGCTTCTCTGGCGTCTCCGTCTCTCCGGCGTCTCCGGCATCTCCGGCATCTCCGGCGTCTCTGTCTCTCCAGCGGCTCCGGCGTCTCTGTCTCTCCAGCGTCTCCGGTGTCTCTGTCTCTCCAGCGTCTCCAGCGTCTCCATCTCTCCAGTGTCTCCGTCTCTCCAGCATCTCCAGCGTCTCCGGCGTCTCCAGCGTCTCCGGCTTCTCCGGCGTCTCCGCCTCTCCGGCGTCTCCGCCTCTCCGGCGTCTCCAGCGTCTCCGGCGTCTCCGGCGTCTCCGGCGTCTCCAGCGTCTCCGGCTTCTCCGGCGTCTCCGTCTCTCCGGCGTCTCCGGCATCTCCGGCATCTCCGGCGTCTCTGTCTCTCCAGCGGCTCCGGCGTCTCTGTCTCTCCAGCGTCTCCGGTGTCTCTGTCTCTCCAGCGTCTCCAGCGTCTCCAGCGTCTCCGGTGTCTCTGTCTCTCCAGCGTCTCCAGCGTCTCCAGCGTCTCCGGCGTCTCTGTCTCTCCAGCGTCTCCAGCGTCTCCGGTGTCTCTGTCTCTCCAGCGTCTCCAGCGTCTCCAGCGTCTCCAGCGTCTCCATCTCTCCGGCGTCTCTGTCTCCGGCGTCTCCGGCGTCTCCGGCGTCTCCGGCGTCTCCGGCGTCTCTGTCTCTCCGGCGTTTCCAGCGTCTCCATCTCTCCGGCGTCTCCAGCGTCTCCAGCGTCTCCATCTCTCCGGCGTCTCCAGCGTCTCCAGCGTCTCCATCTCTCCAGCTTCTCCAGCGTCTCTGTCTCTCCAGCGTCTCCAGCGTCTCCAGTATTCTTTGTTCCAACTATCCGTCTCACTATCAGTCTCTCTGCCCATGTGATTAGCCGCATGGTGTGCCCATCCCAAAAAAAGTCCCGACCCTGCCTGTGGCTGAAGATTCGGCTCTCCTCGAACGGGATCGGCTCTTCTCGTTCGCTACAAAGAATCGGCTCTTAGAGCCGCCTCGTTCGCGAACGACACATCACTACTCCAAAGTATCATTGTTCATATCACTTGCCTGCATTCTGTCTCCGCTCAGTGTTGTCAATAAACTCCTGTTAACTTCATTCTGCATCTCTTGAGTCTGCTTCAATAACAGCACCGTTTCCATCCTCCAGTTATCCAATCAGAGCTGACGCTGAAGAAAAGTCACCAGAGATTGTTGTTGCGCATCAGGGATTTATTCAGTTTCCATCGTAGCTTATGTGCATGTCTTCTTATCAGATGAACAAACGATCCCCCTCAATCAAGCATAAACCTTTTTTTACACAGCATTTTTAGAATGTATGCACGTCTTGGCATTTCCATCCAGCAATTTGTTTCAGATAAAAATTCCTAAAGTGGATGGAAACATAGCTAGTGAGTTTTTGAGAGCTGTAGTTCTCAGGCTGACCAGGCTCTCAGTAGAGCTCCCGGTTATCATCTGAGTCCTCACTGAAGAACCTGCAGATCTGAGCTTACTCTCAGGAGAGACAAACCAATTAAAGCAGAGAATAGACAGATCCGACAGCTGCATTGTGCAGTTCTTTCCCTCATCTCGGTGTGAAAGCGTGAATTCAGAGGGTAGAGGGTGAAGAGGGAGAGAAGGGCGACTTTTGTGTCTCTGTAACAGGAGATATCGGCCTGTAATGGCTGAGCCTTACTGTTAAATAAGTTCAGGTTGGAGAGAATGGGACCTGGATTCCGGAGTGTGTGTGTGTGTGTGTGTGTGGTCCCCTGGTAAACCCTACATAACGGGGACAAAATGTCCCCACAAAGATGGCGATATCTGAAATCCTTGTCCTTGCGGGGACATTTTTGGGTCACCATGAAGAAAACAGCTTATAAATCATACTAAGTTATGTGTTTTGAAATTGTAAAAATCCAGAAAGTTTTGTGTGATGACTAGGTTCAGGGGTCGGGCTAGTGTAAGGGGACAGAATATACAGTTTGTACAGTATAAAAATCATTGTGTCTATGGAAAGTCCCCTTTAAACATGAAAACACAATGTGTGTGTGTGTGTGTGTGTGTCCCCAAAACTCTGCAAAAAGCCACATTTGTGTTGTGACAAAGAGAGAAATCTGTTGGTCTGTTTTCAGAGCTAATTGGAAGGCAGGAAGACAGAATGAAAAATAGATTTTCCAAATTAGAAAACAGCTGAGACGACACTGGCAATAAATCCACAGAATATTGTGTGAAAGGCAATATCAGCTCTGATGATTCATCACCATTTCAGCGTGGAGATGCATGCGGGAAACGACAACGTTAGCTTTAACTCCATGAGCTCTTCATCTGCACAATGACAAAACAATGAGTTTAATGAGCCATTTGTTTTCACTATCAGACTTTCATTTGACATATTACCATATGTACTCAGAAACACGTGCGAATCACTTGTAAGAGTTGCTGACCAATCAGCATGACGTACTCTTTAACCTCTCTGCTAGGGATGCTGGGAAATGTAGGCTGTGGGGTACAGAGAGGCAGTTTTAAAAAATCAAATGAAGTAGTACTGGTCCACTCCTATCTGAGATGGAAGATGACTAGGAGATGAAGATGACAGAGAGGCAGTTTTCTTGAAATAATCTGCAGTGGAATTAGTAGTTGTATTGCAACGCTTCTGCTTTGAAACGATCTGTGTTCTATAAAGCACTATAGAAATAAGGATGACTTCACTTGACCAACTGCATTTGCTTTACAGTTTACTATATATTAAGTTATAATAGCAAAATCTTTAGATTTTTCAAATATGTTGGCCTAGGTAATTTCCCTTTTTGTTTTATGTAGTAATACTACTCTGTTAGTGTCTCGGTAGCTTTTAGTTTCATAGTAGTAGCGACAGATTTGTTTACGCCCTACAAAAATGTGAATGGGACACTTTACGTAGAGTTGGGAATACTTCGCGTGACTTCATCACCCTTTTTCATTACGTCATCACCCTCTTTCGTTACTTCATCACCCTCTTCCGTTACTTCATCACCCTCTTTCGTTACGTCATGACCCTCTTTCGTTACTTCATCACCCTCTTCCGTTACGTCATCACCCTCTTTCGTTACGTCATGACCCTCTTTCGTTACTTCATCACCCTCTTCCGTTACTTCATCACCCTCTTTCGTTACGTCATGACCCTCTTTCGTTACTTCATCACCCTCTTCCGTTACGTCATCACCCTCTTTCGTTACTTCATCACCCTCTTTCGTTACGTCATCACCCTCTTCCGTTACTTCATCACCCTCTTCCGTTACGTCATCACCCTCTTTCGTTACGTCATCACCCTCTTTCGTTACGTCATCACCCTCTTTCGTTACGTCATCACCCTCTTTCGTTACTTCATCACCCTCTTTCGTTACGTCATGACCCTCTTTCGTTACTTCATCACCCTCTTCCGTTAAGTCATCACCCTCTTTCGTTACTTCATCACCCTCTTCCGTTACTTCATCACCCTCTTTCGTTACGTCATCACCCTCTTTCGTTACGACATCACCCTCTTTCGTTACTTCATCACCCTCTTCCGTTACTTCATCACCCTCTTTCGTTACGTCATGACCCTCTTTCGTTACTTCATCACCCTCTTCCGTTACGTCATCACCCTCTTTCGTTACTTCATCACCCTCTTCCGTTACTTCATCACCCTCTTTCGTTACGTCATCACCCTCTTTCGTTACGTCATCACCCTCTTCCGTTACTTCATCACCCTCTTTCGTTACGTCATCACCCTCTTTCGTTACGTCATCACCCTCTTTCGTTATGTCATCACCCTCTTCCGTTACGTCATCACCCTCTTTCGTTACTTCATCACCCTCTTCCATTACGTCATCACCCTCTTCCGTTACGTCATGACCCTCATTCGTTACGCCATCACCCTCTTTCGTTACGTCATCACCCACTTTCGTTACTTCATCACCCTCTTCCGTTACTTCATCACCCTCTTTCGTTACGTCATCACCCTCTTTCGTTACATCATCACCCTCTTCCGTTACTTCATCACCCTCTTTCGTTACGTCATCACCCTCTTTCGTTACATCATCACCCGTTTTCATTACGTCATCACCCTCTTTCGTTACTTCATCACCCTCTTCCGTTACTTCATCACCCTCTTTCGTTACGTCATCACCCTCTTCCGTTACGTCATCACCCTCTTTCGTTACGTCATCACCCTCTTTCGTTACGTCATCACCCTCTTTCGTTATGTCATCACCCTCTTCCGTTACGTCATCACCCTCTTTCGTTACGTCATCACCCTCTTTCGTTACTTCATCACCCTCTTCTGTTACTTCATCACCCTCTTTCGTTACGTCATGACCCTCTTTCGTTACTTCATCACCCTCTTCCGTTACGTCATCACCCTCTTTCGTTACTTCATCACCCTCTTCCGTTACTTCATCACCCTCTTTCGTTACGTCATCACCCTCTTTTGTTACGTCATCACCCTCTTCCGTTACTTCATCAGACTCTTCCGTTACGTCATCACCCTCTTTCGTTACGTCATCACCCTCTTTCGTTACGTCATCACCCTCTTTCGTTACTTCATCACCCTCTTTCGTTAGTTCATGACCCTCTTTCGTTACTTCATCACCCTCTTCCGTTAAGTCATCACCCTCTTTCGTTACTTCATCACCCTCTTCCGTTACTTCATCACCCTCTTTCGTTACGTCATCACCCTCTTTCGTTACGACATCACCCTCTTTCGTTACTTCATCACCCTCTTCCGTTACTTCATCACCCTCTTTCGTTACGTCATGACCCTCTTTCGTTACTTCATCACCCTCTTCCGTTACGTCATCACCCTCTTTCGTTACTTCATCACCCTCTTCCGTTACTTCATCACCCTCTTTCGTTACGTCATCACCCTCTTTCGTTACGTCATCACCCTCTTCCGTTACTTCATCACCCTCTTTCGTTACGTCATCACCCTCTTTCGTTACGTCATCACCCTTTTTCATTACGTCATCACCCTCTTTCGTTACTTCATCACCCTCTTCCGTTACTTCATCACCCTCTTTCGTTACGTCATCACCCTCTTCCGTTACGTCATCACCCTCTTTCATTACGTCATCACCCTCTTTCGTTACGTCATCACCCTCTTTCGTTATGTCATCACCCTCTTCCGTTACGTCATCACCCTCTTTCGTTACGTCATCACCCTCTTTCGTTAAGTCATCACCCTCTTTCGTTACGTCATCACCCTCTTCCGTTACTTCACCACCCTCTTTCGTTACGTCATCACCCTCTTCCGTTACGTCATCACCCTCTTTCGTTACGTCATCACCCTCTTCCGTTACGTCATCACCCTCTTTCGTTACGTCATCACCCTCTTTCGTTACGTCATCACCCTCTTCCGTTACGTCATCACCCTCTTTCGTTACGTCATCACCCTCTTCCGTTACGTCACGACCCTCTTTTGTTACTTCACCACCCTCTATCGTTACGACATCACCCTCTTCCGTTACGTCATCACCCTCTTCCGTTACGTCATCACCGTCTTCCGTTACGTCATCACCCTCTTCCGTTACGTCATCACCCTCTTTCGTTACGTCATCACCCTCTTCGGTTACGTCATCACCCTCTTCCGTTACGTCATCACCCTCTTTCGTTACGTCATCACCCTCTTCCATTACGTCATCACCCTCTTCCGTTACGTCATGACCCTCTTTCGTTACGTCATCACCCTCTTTCGTTAAGTCATCCCCCTCTTTCGTTACGTCATCACCCTCTTCCGTTACTTCACCACCCTCTTTCGTTACGTCATCACCCTCTTCCGTTACGTCATCACCCTCTTTCGTTACGTCATCACCCTCTTCCGTTATGTCATCACCCTCATCACCAATATTGAATCAAACAATGTAATAATACTGGAGATTAATAGAGATTACTAGCAGGCAGAGCTGCCAACTCTCACGCATTGACCGTGAGACTCAAGCAAATGACCCTTTTCACACAGAGAAATCGCGGACAAAAAGTACACTGACACCGACAGACAAGACAGAGAAGGTTAATTAGAGAAGGTTATTCCGTCAATATTTTTACGAGATTCACACAATAAATAACGTTTTGGCTCTTTGAAATGTGACAGATCGCTGTAGCGCGTCAGTTCAAACGGCACGTGATACAGCAGCCTACAAATCCACTGCTTCTTAGCTACGCAGCGTTGAGTGAACCTATGAAAGAGAACATCTCTGGTTACTGTTGTAACATATCTCTCAATAGGGAACGAGACGCTGCCAAGCTCCTCGCGCTGCCGACCAGCTTCCTTTTCCGGCAGAGAAATCAGAGGAGCAGATGGCGCGCGCGCCAACATATGACGACAAGTGCGTCGATGCGGCGCCCGCGCCATCAGCCAATGAATTGGCTTGATTCTATATGGATTAGAATTGGAAAGAATTTACAAAAAGAGGCTTGAAAAGGCCAAAGAGGAGATGGAAGAAATGACGACTGGGATTGAGGAAACCTTGACTGAGATGAACAACAGCATAAAACTGCTTGCAACCGATGACTTGAACCTGTTTTATGAGGAAGCAGAAGTCGCTAACAGCTCTGCGGGAGCCGAGGACAAATCTGACCAGCCCTGCTGCAGTAAAGACCTGAGCAATGAGCAGAACGCAAAGATGTCAGAGAAGAGGAGCGATGAAGGGCACACAGACGAGTCTAGTGACGAGAGTGACACGGGGGAAGTTCCTGATGTGAATGTGTTTCTCCACAGCTCTGGTTTAATGTCTTACAAATATCAGCTGGAGCTCAATGTGTCCACAGATTTACAAGTGAGAGAGACGGAAGAGAACGAGGCGTTGGTAAACACAGTGAGGGATCTTCATAGACTCGTCACCACCAGACACCTGCCTCTGGTGCAGTCCTGGATCCAGGTCTTTACAAAAGTAGGCGTTGAGGAAGAACTGATGAGGAGAGCCACCGAGTTGAAGAAATCTCTGGAGCTCGCCTTGAGGAAACATGAGGATCTTCATATAGACTACAAGAACAGAGAGAGAAGAGTGATGAGAGCTCCTGAGGATGGAGAGGACAGCGAGGAGGATTTTGTGGACGTGCCGGAGAAGGAGGGCTACGAACCTCATATTCCTGAACATCTGCGGGCCGAGTACGGACTTGATGAAACTCCCTCGACATCGGCCTCTGAGGTCAAAGCAAAGCCGGCGAAACCTGCGGTCAGACGCCCCGTTCCCCTTGTGTCCGCCAGCCTCTCTCGACTCCAGAGGAAGAGGAGTGATGAAGAGCAGGACCCCACCTGTGCGGCCGCCACGCTGCGTGTGCTCCGACAAGAGGCTCGGTCCTGCCCCGTCCACCAGTGTGTCCGAGCCCGTGGTGAGCAGTGGCCAGGAGGCCGTGAGCGGAGCGGCGCCGGTCGTCCCGTTCGGAGTGGATCTGTACTACTGGGGAGAGGAGCAGCCCACCGCCGGGAAAATCATCAAGAACACATCGCAGCACCAGTTCTGGGTTCCTCACGAGGTGGAGGAAGAAGTGGAAAACAAGGAGCTTTCCGCAGAGATGAAGTCCAGATACATCACATTCGCTGGGAAATTCAAACCTGTGGAGCACAAGTGCAAAGCGCCGATGCCAGACGGGTCTTTGTGTGAACGCCAGGATAGAGTAAAGTGCCCGTTCCATGGACGCGTCATCCCTCGGGATGAGCTGGGAAGGCCTGTTCACCCGGAAGATGCTCTGTGGCTGGAAAAGGAGAAGTGGAAACGCTAGGAGCAGCAGCCAGACTGGAGAGACCCGGAGCTCATGAGGGACATCGAGGCGGCGACCGGAGAAGATCTGGGATCGTCCAGGGCTTACGGGAAGGGGAAGAAGGGCCGAGGGAAGAGGAAGAGGAAGAGGAAGTACCCGAACCTCACTGACCTGAAGCAGAAGGCCAACACCTCTCGCTCCAGACTGGAGAAGAAGGTCTTCAACAAGAGCTCCATGAGGCACGTGACGGACGTCATGAACAAGATGTACAAGTGGAAACATGACAAGTTTGCCAATCAGTTTAACTACGCCCTGAACTGAGGAGCCTAGCTCTCACACACATGAGGCTTACGCTTATACAGGGCCTTTTAAATCATTTATGATTTTTGTTTGTATCTGCCTGGTATATAACTAATTTAAACTTTGAATCCGGTGTATTGGTTTCCAACTTTTGTCATTGTTTTCTACATTGCAATATTTATGTATTGCAGAATTTAAAACATTAGTGTGTTGTTAATGTGTCTCAGTCATATTTGAATATTAATAGAGTAAACTTGTTTTTCATTTGAGGGTTCCTTTGTTGTAAATATTAAAAATGTCCCACAGAAAAAAAAAAAAAAAAAAAAGGGTCATAGAAGACTGCGCATGCGCGGGCGGTGTTTGTTTGTGTTTAGAGCTCCGTCGAATTGATTCATTAACCCTTTAGGCGCCAGAGGTTTTTTCCTAAAACGTTCGATTTTGACATCTTAATTTCAAAAGGTTATATCTTAAAAGTGATAAAAGATAGAGACTTTCTGTAAATCAAAGAAATATTAAGGATGACCCAGAGTTTATATAGGGATTACATTTTCCCATCTAATTTGCATATTATGACGTCATATGGTGGCGGAAATCTTGGATTATAGAATTTTCATGAAAAGTCACATGTTTAAATGACAAAATGCAGCACTTCTTTCCCCCCAAAATGTCCATCACCTTCTGTATGCTATATTGCACAATACTGAATGCTCAGGTATATAGTAAGTAGTAAACAAACTGTGTAAATCATTACTAATAAATGGTAGAAACAAACCGAATGCATGTAGTGGTTGGCCTTTTGCTGTAGAGATTTTCTATTTACTAAATACAGTTGGCACTCTGATTCCATGTATGAGGCACATATATATTATTCATATGACATACAAACACAAGTAGACAAGACCTGTTTAGTTCAAACCGGTTCAAACACTCACTCGCCGCAGCAAGGCACAGATCATGAGTGAGATGATACGAGCAGCGCGGCCAGATCTGCCTCGCGCGCGCGCCGAGTGTGCACAGCTCGGACTGCTGTCATTGTCATTGCGACTCCTCACCCTGCCTCCACGTTGCCTCCTAACTGTCCTATGAATACTTCAAACTACTCGTCTAACATACCCAGTGGTATTAGACAAAGTCTCCACCACAATACTGTCGCCGCGATCGCGGAGAGGCTCTGATAAAATGGCTCACTCGCACACTAGCTCCGCTTTTGATCGCACTGATTCAATGCGCTCTAACTCGAACATTTTGTATAGAAACATGACGTTTTTTTGATTCGGGGATGAAGTATGACATGTCTGCCATCCAGTGGAGGGGAGGTCGAACGAAATTTGACACCCAATATGACAAAATCGGCCGTTTTATTCAGTGCCGCATCCTGTCGAGTAAACTCGACCGTGGCGCCTAGAGGGTTAATCCTTGATTTTCTTCTTTACCACTCATTTATTAACAAGCACTTTCTATTTTTATATCGTGTGAACCTATCCTCGATACTATTCCCTATAAAAAAAACAATCGGATTGCTTTGATATCGCTACTTAGATCCAACTTTGCGAATCTCGGCTACTAGCCTTTAGCCCGCTAGCATTTCACGCGTGGGCTCGCGCCTATCGAGCGTCTGATTTTACACCCGTTTCACTGAAAGGATACAGGTTATATCCAGCATTCCAGTCCTAAATTAGTAGTGATATTGGTAGTATCACTGCTAATTTACTGTTCATCTGTTATAATGGCGAACATATCGGATGTGTGTCTTACGTTACCTCTGAGTGCAGGTGAGGATACATTCGAGCTGATGTCGGTACGATTGGAACTGGAATCGGTGGAGAAACAGATCCGTGGTCTGCTGGAGAGGCAAGCCGAGCTGCGGGATCGGCGATCAGCGCTTGAAACGTCACGCGCCGATGCTCACAAGTCAGTGGTTAGTAACTTTTTGACTCCGACTTCCTCTACTCCGTGCGTTTCTCTGCCCAGGAGGACGCGATCATCTCTGGCTTCATTCACTCCGGCACCTACACAACACCATGGACCCTGGGTGATCCCACAGCGGAAGACACGAGCCAGGACCAGAGCAAGAACCTCTCCGCCCCTCCCGGTCTTCGAGATCTCCACCCGGAACCGCTTCTCCCCTCTTCACGAGTCGGAACGCGGCGACACCGTGATCATCGGCACTTCCATGGTCCGTCATGTCCGCACTACCTCAGGTAAGGGTAAGGTGCGCACTCACTGCTTTCCTGGTGCTCGTGTTCTTGATGTCGCCGCACAGGTTCCCGAGATTCTGAACGGTGACGAGCGCGTCGGAGCCATTGTCCTCCATGCGGGAACGAACGACATCAGGCTGCGGCAGACGGAGGTTCTGAAGAAGGACTATAGGAGCCTGATCGAGGCGGTACGCAGCACGGCGCCTGAGGCAACGATCATCGTGTCTGGACCGCTTCCCACGTACCGACTAGGACAAGAAAGGTTCAGTAGACTATTTGCTCTAAATGAATGGTTAATGTCATGGTATAATGAACAGAAACTGCTGTTTGTAAATAATTGGAATCTGTTCTGGGAGCGACCTAGGCAGAATCGGAGCGGCTGTTCTGTCGGACAACATCTCCAAGACGTTGCACACCATCTGACTAGTAAGTCAAAGTCCAATTCACAGTCTTTGCTGTCCCAACTTAATTGATATAAGTAGTGTAGAACATTATATAGAAATTGTGTCTATTCCTCGTCTAGTGAGGCCAAACAATAAATCTAGTGTAGGATCTAGGAAAAATCTTAATGTAATTAAACCAGAAAATCTAAATATCAGTGAACAAAAACAATTTCTAAAACTAGGTCTTCTAAACATTAGATCGCTCACACCTAAGGCGGTTATTGTAAATGAAATGGTCACAGATAATAGCTTCGATGTACTTTGCCTTACTGAAACCTGGCTTAAACCAAATGAGTATTTCGGTCCAAATGAGTCTACTCCGTCAGGATATTGTTATAAGCATGAGCCCCGTCTGATCGGTCGTGGCGGCGGTGTTGCAACAATCTATAGAGATATTCTTAATGTTACTCAGAAAACAGGTCACAGGTTTAATTCGTTTGAAGTACTTGTGCTAAATGTTACGCTCTTAGATGTAAGAAAGAAATCCCTATTATCTCTAGCCTTGGCTACTGTATATAGACCTCCAGGGCCCTACACTGATTTCCTAAAAGAGTTTGCAGACTTTCTCTCAGATCTATTGGTCAATGTCGATAAAGCAATAATTGTTGGAGATTTTAACATACACGTAGATAACACAAATGATGCGTTAGGGACTGCGTTTACAGATTTATTAAACTCCTTTGGGGTCAAGCAAAACGTCAGTGGTCCCACTCATCGTCTAAATCATACACTAGATTTAATTATATCATATGGAACCAATCTAACCGATATAGATATTATACCGCAAAGTGATGATCTCACCGATCATCACATGGTAACTTGTATAATACGTACTGCTGAAATTTGTCATGTTGCGCTGCGTTATCGACCAGGCAGAACAATCCTTCCAATCACTATAGATAGATTCTCAAATAGCTTACCTGATCTATCTCAGCTGCTCAGTGAACCCAAACAAACAGATGAACTAGAGGAAATGACCAGTAGTTTGAGCACCATTTTCTCTAGTACATTAGATATTGTTGCACCAATTAGATTGAAAAAGGTTAGAGAGAAAACTAAAGCACCATGGTACAATAGTACTACACATGCTATCAAGAGAGAAACTCGTAACTTAGAGCGTAAATGGAAACAAACTAATTTAGAGGTCTTTAGAATCGCGTGGAAAGACAGTGTGTCACGTTATAAAAAGGCTCTAAAAGCAGCCAGGGCTGAGCATCTCCGCAAACTAATAGAAAATAACCAAAATAATCCAATGTTTTTATTTAACACCGTGGCTAGACTAACAAATAAACAGACATCACCCGAGCAAAATATTCTGTTACAGTATAGTTGTAATGATTTTATGAATTACTTCAATGAGAAAATAGAAAGCATCCGAAATACAATTGTAAATGTACAATCCTCTATGGTGTCTTGTGATTCAGCCTCAATTATCGTCCCTCAAGAACAACTACACCGCTTTACAACTGTAGGACAGGAAGAGCTAAATAAACTTATCATTGCATCTAAACCAACAACATATTTATTAGATCCAATACCCACTAAACTACTGAAAGAAGTGTTACCTGTAGTGGAAGAGCCTCTTCTCAATATTATTAACTCGTCTTTATCTTTAGGTCATGTTCCAAAAATATTCAAGCTGGCAGTAATAAAACCTCTTATTAAGAAACCGCAATTAGATCAAAATAACTTAGCAAATTACAGACCCATTTCAAATCTTCCATTTATGTCTAAAATACTAGAAAAAATAGTGTCCGCTCAATTGTGTTCTTTCTTGCAAGAAAATAAAATATACGAAAAATTTCAGTCAGGATTCAGACCGCATCATAGCACAGAAACTGCGCTAGTTAGAATCACAAATGATTTACTTTTAGCTTCTGACCAAGGCTGTATCTCAATACTAGTTCTACTCGATCTTAGCGCTGCGTTCGACACTATAGATCATAAAATACTCCTGGATCGACTACAAAACTACACTGGTGTACAGGGACAGGCATTAAGCTGGTTCAGATCGTACTTATCGGACCGTTACCATTTTGTCTGTTTAAATGGGGAAAAATCGAAGATAACGTCAGTAGACTATGGAGTGCCGCAAGGATCGGTGTTAGGCCCTCTGCTATTCTCAATATATATGCTGCCACTTGGTAATATTATAAGAAAACATGGAATTAATTTCCACTGCTATGCTGATGACACTCAATTATATATTTCATCACGACCAGATGAATACACTAACTTATCTAAATTGACAGAATGTCTTAAAGATATAAAATGCTGGATGACGTGTAATTTCCTGCTACTAAATCCAGATAAAACTGAGGTATTACTTATTGGTCCAAAAAACTACCCACAAAATCTCTTACAATACAACTTTAATTTAGAAGGATGTCCTGTTACCTTATCGACTACAGTAAAAGACCTGGGTGTTATACTAGACCGCAACTTGTCTTTCGAAAATCATATTTCGTATGTTACAAGAACAGCTTTTTTCCACCTTAGAAACATTGCTAAATTACGTAACATGCTATCTGTTTCTGATGCAGAAAAGTTAGTTCATGCATTCATGACCTCGAGACTAGATTACTGTAATGCTTTATTAGCTGGTTGTCCTGCATCCTCAATAAACAAGCTACAGTTAGTCCAAAATGCAGCCGCTAGAGTTCTTACTAGGTCGAGAAAATATGATCATATAACACCGATTCTATCATCTCTGCACTGGTTACCTATTAAGTTCCGTATCAATTACAAAGTACTACTACTGACCTATAAAGCCCTAAATGGTTTAGCTCCTGTGTATTTAATGGACCTTCTATCGCCCTACAATCCATCGCGTTCTTTAAGATCCCGAAATTCGAGGCTTCTGGTCATTCCTAGGATATCTACACTCACCGGCCACTTTATTAGGTACACCTGTCCAACTGCTCGTTAACACTTAATTTCTAAGCAGCCAATCACATGGCGGCAACTCAGTGCATTTAGGCATGTAGACATGGTCAAGACAATCTCCTGCAGTTCAAACCGAGCATCAGTATGGGGAAGAAAGTTGATTTGAGTGACTTTGAACGTGGCATGATTGTTGGTGCCAGAAGGGCTGGTCTGAGTATTTCAGAAACTGCTAATCTACTGGGATTTTCACGCACAACCATCTCTAGGGTTTACAGAGAATGGTCCGAAAAAGAAAAAACATCCAGTGAGCGGCAGTTCTGTGGGCGGAAATGCCTTGTTGATGCCAGAGGTCAGAGGAGAATGGCCAGACTGGTTCGAGCTGATAGAAGGGCAACAGTGACTGAAATAACCACTCGTTACAACCGAGGTATGCAGCAAAGCATTTGTGAAGCCACAACACGCACAACCTTGAGGCGGATGGGCTACAACAGCAGAAGACTCCACCGGGTACCACTCATCTCCACTACAAATAGGAAAAAGAGGCTACAATTTGCAAGAGCTCACCAAAATTGAACAGTTGAAGACTGGAAAAATGTTGCCTGGTCTGATGAGTCTCGATTTCTGTTGAGACATTCAGATGTTAGAGTCAGAATTTGGCGTAAACAGAATGAGAACATGGAACCATCATGCCTTGTTACCACTGTGCAGGCTGGTGGTGGTGGTGTAATGGTGTGGGGGATGTTTTCCTGGCACACTTTAGGCCCCTTAGTGCCAATTGGGCATCGTTTAAATGCCACGGCCTACCTGAGCATTGTTTCTGACCATGTCCATCCCTTTATGGCCACCATGTACCCATCCTCTAATGGCTACTTCCACCATGTCACAAAGCTCTAATCATTTCAAATTGGTTTCTTGAACATGACAATGAGTTCACTGTACTAAAATGGCCTCCAGAGTCACCAGATCTCAACCCAATAGAGCATCTTTGGGATGTGGTGGAACGGGAGATTCGCATCATGGATGTGCAGCCGACAAATCTGCGGCAACTGTGTGATGCCATCATGTCAATATGGACCAAACTCCCTGAGGAATGCTTCCAGCACCTTGTTGAATCTATGCCACGAAGAATTGAGGCAGTTCTGAAGGCAAAAGGGGGTCCAACCCGTTACTAGCATGGGGTACCTAATAAAGTGTCCGGTGAGTGTAAGTCCGCTAAAGGAGGGAGGGCGTTCTCACATTTAGCTCCTAAACTCTGGAATAGCCTTCCTGATACTGTTCGTGGCTCAGACTCGCTCTCCCAGTTCAAAACTAGATTAAAGACGCATCTCTTCAGCCAAGCATTCACATAATGCTTACCTTTTATACCACTGTTGAATCAGATCGACTGCATTAATATTATGAACAGCAGCTACGCTAATTATCTCCCATCTGCTTTTCTGCTGTTATCTCGGGACGCTAGTCCCGAGGTAAATAGCGTTCGTCAGCTCCAGTTTGTATCCAGCCTCTCACGGAGACTTCAGACGCTCCAACACCTGTGAAGAGACGACTCGACGCCTGTGAAGAGACGACTCGACGCCTGTGAAGAGACGACTCGACGCCTGTGAAGAGACGACTCGACGCCTGTGAAGAGACGACTCGACGCCAGCGATATGTTATGCCCTAAATTAATACATGATGATTAACTAACTATATTCTTCTATGTACATTTCTGAAATGCACTTTCTGTAAAGCTGCTTTGAAACAATATGTATTGTGAAAAGCGCTATACAAATACATTTGAATTGAATTGAATTGAATTCAGACCCACCCAGAGGGCGTTCTGACACGTAATTTTACACGTGAAATGCAGCCAAACCTTGCGAGAAAGAGCGCGCATGCGAGACAGAAGAAACTGTGCTCCAAACTGTGTAGCACACGCACGGCGGAGAGGGAGAGAGCGAGAGACCTTGTGTGTGTGTGTGTGTGTGTGTGTGTGTGTGTGTGTGTGTGTGTGTGTGTGTGCGCGTGTGTGCATAATGAAGTTAGGCTCTGAAATCAGGCACCGAAATTTTCGTTCTTATTCGGTCTGGTTACTACCATTTACGTCAGAACCGGATCCCTATTGGCACCGAGTTTCGGTACCCAACCCTAGTCATCACCCTCTTCCGTTACGCAATCACCCTCTTCCGTTACGTCATGACCCTCTTTCGTTACGTCATCACCCTCTTTCGTTACGTCATGACCCTCTTTCGTTACGTCATCACCCTCTTCCGTTACGCAATCACCCTCTTCCGTTACGTCATGACCCTCTTTCGTTACGTCATCACCCTCTTTCGTTACGTCATGACCCTCTTTCGTTACGTCATCACCCTCTTTCGTTACGTAATCACCCTCTTCCGTTACGTCATGACCCTCTTCCGTTACGTCATCACCCTCTATCGTTACGTCATCACCCTCTTCCGTTACGTCATCACCATCTTCCGTTACTTCATCACCCTCTTTCGTTACGTCATGACCCTCTTCCGTTACGTCATCACCCTCTTCTGTTACGTCATCACCCTCTTCCGTTACGTCATAACCCTCTACCGTTACTTCATCACCCTCTTTCGTTACGTCATCACCCTCTTCCGTTACGTCATCACCCTCTTCCGTTACGTCATCACCCTCTTCCGTTACTTCATCACCCTCTTTCGTTACGTCATGACCCTCTTTCGTTACGTCATCACCCTCTTCTGTTACGTCATCACCCTCTTCCGTTACTTCATCACCCTCTTCCGTTACGTCATCACCCTCTTCCGTTACGTCATCACCCTCTTTCGTTACGTCATGACCCTCTTTCGTTACGTCATCACCCTCTTCTGTTACGTCATCACCCTCTTCCGTTACTTCATCACCCTCTTCCGTTACTTCATCACCCTCTTCCGTTACGCAATCACCCTCTTCCGTTACGTCATCACCCTCTTCCGTTACGTCATCACCCTCTATCGTTACGTCATCACCCTCTTCCGTTACGTCATCACCCTCTTCCGTTACTTCATCACCCTCTTTCGTTACGTCATCACCCTCTTCCGTTACGTCATCACCCTCTTCCATTACTTCATCACCCTCTTTCGTTACGTCATGACCCTCTTTCGTTACGTCATCACCCTCTTCTGTTACGTCATCACCCTCTTCCGTTACTTCATCACCCTCTTCCGTTACGTCATCACCCTCTTTCGTTACGTCATCACCCTCTTTCGTTACGTCATCACCCTCTTCCGTTACGTCATCACCCTCTTCCGTTACGTCATGACCCTCTTTCGTTTCGTCATCACCCTCTTCCGTTACGTCATCACCCTCTTCCGTTACGTCATGACCCTCTTTCGTTACGTCTTCACTCTCTTTCGTTACGTCATCACCCTCTTCCGTTACGTCATCACCCTTTTCCGTTACGTCATAACCCTCTTTCGTTTCGTCATCACCCTCTTTTGTTACTTCATCACCCTCTTCCGTTACGTCATCACCCTCTTTCGTTACGTCATCACCCTCTTCCGTTACGTCATCACCCTCTTTCGTTACGTCATCACCCTCTTTCGTTACTTCATCACCCTCTTTCGTTACTTCATCACCCTCTTCCGTTACGTCATCACCCTCTTCCGTTACGTCATCACCCTCTTCCGTTACGTCATCTCCCTCTTTCGTTACGTCATCACGCTCTTCCGTTACGTCATGACCCTCTTCCGTTACGTCAGGACCCTCTTCCGTTACGTCATCACCCTCTTTCGTTACGTCATGACCCTCTTCCGTTACGTCAGGACCCTCTTCCGTTACGTCATCACCCTCTTCCGTTACGTCATCACCCTCTTCCGTTACGTCATCACCCTCTTCCGTTACGTCATCACCCTCTTCCGTTACGTCATCTCCCTCTTTCGTTACGTCATCACGCTCTTCCGTTACGTCATGACCCTCTTCCGTTACGTCAGGACCCTCTTCCGTTACGTCATCACCCTCTTTCGTTACGTCATGACCCTCTTCCGTTACGTCAGGACCCTCTTCCGTTACGTCATCACCCTCTTCCGTTACGTCATCACCCTCTTCCGTTACGTCATCACCCTCTTTCGTTACGTCATCACCCTCTTTCGTTGCGTCAGGACCCTCTTTCGTTACGTCATGACCCTCTTACGTTACGTCATCACCCTCTTCCGTTACGTCATCACCCTCTTCCGTTATGTCATCACCCTCTTTCGTTACGTCATCACCCTCTTTCGTTACGTCATCACCCTCTTTCGTTATGTCATCACCCTCTTCCGTTACGTCATGACCCTCTTTCGTTACGTCATCACCCTCTTTCGTTAAGTCATCACCCTCTTTCGTTACGTCATCACCCTCTTCCGTTACTTCACCACCCTCTTTCGTTACGTCATCACCCTCTTCCGTTACGACATCACCCTCTTTCGTTACGTCATCACCCTCTTCCGTTACTTCATCACCCTCTTTCGTTACGTCATCACCCTCTTCCGTTACGTCATCACCCTCTTCCGTTACGTCATCACCCTCTTCCGTTACGTCATCACCCTCTTCCGTTACGTCATCACCCTCTTCCGTTACGTCATCACCCTCTTCCGTTACGTCATCACCCTCTTTCGTTACGTCATCACGCTCTTCCGTTACGCAATCACCCTCTTCCGTTACGTCATGACCCTCTTTCGTTACGTCATCACCCTCTTTCGTTACGTCATCACCCTCTTTCGTTACGTCATCACCCTCTTTCGTTACGTAATCACCCTCTTCCGTTACGTCATGACCCTCTTCCGTTACGTCATCACCCTCTATCGTTACGTCATCACCCTCTTCCGTTACGTCATCACCCTCTTCCGTTACTTCATCACCCTCTTTCGTTACGTCATGACCCTCTTCTGTTACGTCATCACCCTCTTCCGTTACGTCATAACCCTCTACCGTTACTTCATCACCCTCTTTCGTTACGTCATCACCCTCTTCCGTTACGTCATCACCCTCTTCCGTTACGTCATCACCCTCTTCCGTTACTTCATCACCCTCTTTCGTTACGTCATGACCCTCTTTCGTTACTTCATCACCCTCTTCCGTTACGTCATCACCCTCTTCCGTTACGTCATCACCCTCTTCCGTTACTTCATCACCCTCTTCCGTTACGTCATCACCCTCTTCCGTTACGTCATCACCCTCTTTCTTACGTCATGACCCTCTTTCGTTACGTCATCACCCTCTTCTGTTACGTCATCACCCTCTTCCGTTACTTCATCACCCTCTTCCGTTACGCAATCACCCTCTTCCGTTACGCAATCACCCTCTTCCGTTACGTCATCACCCTCTATCGTTACGTCATCACCCTCTTCCGTTACGTCATCACCCTCTTCCGTTACTTCATCACCCTCTTTCGTTACGTCATCACCCTCTTCCGTTACGTCATCACCCTCTTCCGTTACTTCATCACCCTCTTTCGTTACGTCATGACCCTCTTTCGTTACGTCATCACCCTCTTCTGTTACGTCATCACCCTCTTCCGTTACTTCATCACCCTCTTCCGTTACGTCATCACCCTCTTTCGTTACGTCATCACCCTCTTTCGTTACGTCATCACCCTCTTCCGTTACGTCATCACCCTCTTCCGTTACGTCATGACCCTCTTTCGTTTCGTCATCACCCTCTTCCGTTACGTCATCACCCTCTTCCGTTACGTCATGACCCTCTTTCGTTACGTCTTCACTCTCTTTCGTTACGTCATGACCCTCTTTCGTTTCGTCATCACCCTCTTCCGTTACTTCATCACCCTCTTCCGTTACGTCATCACCCTCTTTCGTTACGTCATCACCCTCTTTCGTTACGTCATCACCCTCTTCCGTTACGTCATCACCCTTTTCCGTTACGTCATAACCCTCTTTTGTTACTTCATCACCCTCTTCCGTTACGTCATGACCCTCTTTCGTTACGTCATCACCCTCTTTCGTTACGTCATCACCCTCTTCCGTTACGTCATCACCCTCTTCCGTTACGTCATCACCCTCTTTCGTTACGTCATCACCCTCTTTCGTTACTTCATCACCCTCTTTCGTTACTTCATCACCCTCTTCCGTTACGTCATCACCCTCTTTCGTTACGTCATCACCCTCTTTCGTTACGTCATCACCCTCTTTCGTTATGTCATCACCCTCTTCCGTTACGTCATCACCCTCTTCTGTTACGTCATCACCCTCTTCCGTTACTTCATCACCCTCTTTCGTTACTTCATCACCCTCTTCCGTTACGTCATCACCCTCTTCCGTTACGTCATCACCCTCTTCCGTTACGTCATCACCCTCTTCCGTTACGTCATCTCCCTCTTTCGTTATGTCATCACGCTCTTCCGTTACGTCATGACCCTCTTCCGTTACGTCAGGACCCTCTTCCGTTACGTCAGGACCCTCTTCCGTTACGTCATCACCCTCTTTCGTTACGTCATGACCCTCTTCCGTTACGTCAGGACCCTCTTCCGTTACGTCATCACCCTCTTCCGTTACGTCATCACCCTCTTCCGTTACGTCATCACCCTCTTTCGTTACGTCATCACCCTCTTTCGTTACGTCAGGACCCTCTTTCGTTACGTCATGACCCTCTTACGTTACGTCATCACCCTCTTCCGTTACGTCATCACCCTCTTCCGTTATGTCATCACCCTCTTCCGTTACGTCATCACCCTCTTTCGTTAAGTCATCACACTCTTTCGTTACGTCATCACCCTCTTTCGTTACGTCATCAACCTCTTTCGTTATGTCATCACCCTCTTCCGTTACGTCATGACCCTCTTTCGTTACATCATCACCCTCTTTCGTTACGTCATCACCCTCTTCCGTTACGTCATCACCCTCTTTCGTTACATCATCACCCTCTTTTGTTACGTCATCACCCTCTTTCGTTATGTCATCACCCTCTTCCGTTACGTCATCACCCTCTTTCGTTACTTCATCACCCTCTTCCGTTACGTCATCACCCTCTTCCGATACGTCATGACCCTCTTTCGTTACGCCATCACCCTCTTTCGTTACGTCATCACCCTCTTACGTTACTTCATCACCCTCTTCCGTTACTTCATCACCCTCTTTCGTTACGTCATGACCCTCTTCCGTTACGTCATCACCCTCTTCCGTTACGTCATGACCCTCTTTCGTTACGTCATCACCCTCTTCTGTTACGTCATATCCCTCTTCCGTTACGTCATCACCCTCTTCCGTTACGTCATCACCCTCTTCCGTTACGTCATCACCCTCTTCCGTTACGTCATCACACTCTTCCGTTACGTCATCACCCTCTTCCGTTACGTCATGACTCTCTTTCGTTACGTCATCACCCTCTTTCGTTAAGTCATCACCCTCTTTCGTTACGTCATCACCCTCTTCCGTTACTTCACCACCCTCTTTCGTTACGTCATCACCCTCTTCCGTTACGACATCACCCTCTTTCGTTACGTCATCACCCTCTTCCGTTACTTCATCACCCTCTTTCGTTACGTCATCACCCTCTTCCGTTACGTCATCACCCTCTTCCGTTACGTCATCACCCTCTTCCGTTACGTCATCACCCTCTTCCGTTACGTCATCACCCTCTTCCGTTACGTCATCACCCTCTTTCGTTACGTCATCACGCTCTTCCGTTACTTCATGACCCTCTTCCGTTACGTCAGGACCCTCTTCCGTTACGTCATCACCCTCTTACGTTACGTCATCACCCTCTTTCGTTACGTCATCACCCTCTTACGTTACGTCATCACCCTCTTTCGTTACGTCAGGACCCTCTTTCGTTACGTCATCACCCTATTACGTTACGTCATCACCCTCTTTCGTTACGTCATCACCCTCTTACGTTACGTCATCACCCTCTTTCGTTACGTCATCACCCTCTTACGTTACGTCATCACCCTCTTTCGTTACGTCAGGACCCTCTTTCGTTACGTCATCACCCTCTTTCGTTACGTCATCACCCTCTTACGTTACGTCATCACCCTATTACGTTACGTCATCACCCTCTTACGTTACGTCATCACCCTATTACGTTACGTCATCACCCTCTTCCGTTACGTCATCACCCTCTTACGTTACGTCATCACCCTCTTTCGTTACGTCATCACCCTCTTACGTTACGTCATCACCCTCTTCCGTTACGTCAGGACCCTCTTCCGTTACATCATCACCCTCTTCCGTTATGTCATGACCCTCTTACGTTACGTCATCACCCTCTTTCGTTACGTCATCACCCTCTTCCGTTACGTCATGACCCTCTTTCGTTACTTCATCACCCTCTTCCGTTACGTCATTACCCTCTTCCGTTACGTCATCACCCTCTTCCGTTACGTCAGGACCCTCTTTCGTTACTTCATCACCCTCTTCCGTTACGTCAGGACCCTCTTCCGTTACGTCAGGACCCTCTTTCGTTACTTCATCACCCTCTTCCGTTACGTCAGGACCCTCTTTCGTTACTTCATCACCCTCTTCCGTTACGTCAGGACCCTCTTTCGTTACTTCATCACCCTCTTCCGTTACGTCAGGACCCTCTTTCGTTACTTCATCAATCTCTTTCGTTACGTCATCACCCTCTTTCGTTACGTCATCACCCTCTTTCGTTACGTCAGGACCCTCTTTCGTTACTTCATCACCCTCTTACGTTACGTCATCACCCTCTTCCGTTACGTCATGACCCTCTTCCGTTACGTCATCACCCTCTTTCGTTACTTCATCACCCTCTTTCGTTATGTCATCACCCTCTTCCGTTACGTCATGACCCTCTTTCGTTACTTCATCACCCTCTTCCGTTACGTCATGACCCTCTTTCGTTACGTCATCACCCTCTTCCGTTACGTCATCACCCTCTTTCGTTACGTCATCACCCTCTTCCGTTACGTCATGACCCTCTTACGTTACGTCATCACCCTCTTTCGTTACGTCATCACCCTCTTCCGTTACGTCATCACCCTCTTTCGTTACGTCATCACCCTCTTCCGTTACGTCATGACCCTCTTACGTTACGTCATCACCCTCTTTCGTTACGTCATGACCCTCTTCCTTTACGTCAGGACCCTCTTCCGTTACGTCATCACCCTCTTCCGTTACGTCATCACCCTCTTCCGTTACGTCATCACTCTCTTCCGTTACGTCATCACCCTCTTCCGTTACGTCATCACCCTCTTCCGTTACTTCATCACCCTCTTTCGTTACGTCATGACCCTCTTTCGTTACGTCATGACCCTCTTCCTTTACGTCAGGACCCTCTTCCGTTACGTCATCACCCTCTTCCGTTACGTCATCACCCTCTTCCGTTACGTCATGACCCTCTTACGTTACGTCATCACCCTCTTCCGTTACGTCATCACCCTCTTACTTTACGTCATCACCCTCTTTCGTTACGTCATGACCCTCTTTCGTTACTTCATCACCCTCTTTCGTTACGTCATCACCCTCTTCCGTTACGTCATCACCCTCTTCCGTTACGTCATCACCCTCTTCCGTTACTTCATCACCCTCTTTCGTTACGTCATGACCCTCTTTCGTTACGTCATGACCCTCTTCCTTTACGTCAGGACCCTCTTCCGTTACGTCATCACCCTCTTCCGTTACGTCATCACCCTCTTCCGTTACGTCATCACCCTCTTCCGTTACCTCATCACCCTCTTTCATTACGTCATCACCCTCTTCCGTTACGTCATCACCCTCTTACGTTACGTCATCACCCTCTTTCGTTACGTCATCACCCTCTTTCGTTACGTCATCACCCTCTTCCGTTGCGTCATCACCCTCTTTCGTTACGTCATCACCCTCTTCCGTTACGTCATGACCCTCTTACGTTACGTCATCACCCTCTTTCGTTACGTCATCACCCTCTTCCGTTACGTCATCACCCTCTTTCGTTATGTCATCACCCTCTTACGTTACGTCATCACCCTCTTTCGTTACGTCATGACCCTCTTACGTTACGTCATCACCCTCTTTCGTTACGTCATCACCCTCTTCCGTTACGTCATCACCCTCTTTCGTTATGTCATCACCCTCTTCCGTTACGTCATCACCCTCTTCCGTTACGTCAGGACCCTCTTTCGTTACATCATCACCCTCTTTCGTTACGTCATCACCCTCTTCCGTTACGTCATCACCCTCTTTCGTTACATCATCACCCTCTTTCGTTACGTCATCACCCTCTTTCGTTATGTCATCACCCTCTTCCGTTACGTCATCACCCTCTTTCGTTACTTCATCACCCTCTTCCGTTACGTCATCACCCTCTTCCATTACGTCATGACCCTCTTTCGTTACGCCATCACCCTCTTTCGTTACGTCATCACCCTCTTTCGTTACTTCATCACCCTCTTCCGTTACTTCATCACCCTCTTTCGTTACGTCATGACCCTCTTCCGTTACGTCATCACCCTCTTCCGTTACGTCATGACCCTCTTTCGTTACGTCATCACCCTCTTCCGTTACGTCATATCCCTCTTCCGTTACGTCATCACCCTCTTCCGTTACGTCATCACCCTCTTCCGTTACGTCATCACCCTCTTCCGTTACGTCATCACACTCTTCCGTAACGTCATCACCCTCTTCCGTTACGTCATGACTCTCTTTCGTTACGTCATCACCCTCTTTCGTTAAGTCATCACCCTCTTTCGTTACGTCATCACCCTCTTCCGTTACTTCACCACCCTCTTTCGTTACGTCATCACCCTCTTCCGTTACGATATCACCCTCTTTCGTTACGTCATCACCCTCTTCCGTTACTTCATCACCCTCTTTCGTTACGTCATCACCCTCTTCCGTTACGTCATCACCCTCTTCCGTTACGTCATCACCCTCTTCCGTTACGTCATCACCCTCTTCCGTTACGTCCGTTACGTCATCACCCTCTTCCGTTATGTCAACACCCTCTTTCGTTACGTCATCACCCTCTTTCGTTACGTCATCACCCTCTTTAGTTACGTCATCACCCTCTTTCGTTATGTCATCACCCTCTTCCGTTACTTCATGACCCTCTTTCGTTACATCATCACCCTCTTTCGTTACGTCATCACCCTCTTCCGTTACGTCATCACCCTCTTTCGTTACATCATCACCCTCTTTCGTTACGTCATCACCCTCTTTCGTTATGTCATCACCCTCTTCCGTTACGTCATCACCCTCTTTCGTTACTTCATCACCCTCTTCCCGTTACGTCATCACCCTCTTCCGTTACGTCATGACCCTCTTTCGTTACGCCATCACCCTCTTTCGTTACGTCATCACCCTCTTTCGTTACTTCAGCTGCCCCTCTGGTAGCATAAACTCAACTCAGGTGCAGCACAAGACAAGAACTGAAGGTTCAGACATAAGGAGGGTATAACACCTGGAGGGCTAGGGTTAGGGTCTAAACCTGGTTATAACTCTGTTAGCTTCTTCATTGGTCTGACGGCCGTCGCTGGACGGATGATTTGGGATTAGAAGCGATGGACAGCTGGGTGCCTTTAGAGCCCATCGTTCCGCCTTCTCCATCTTCTACATCTCCATGTTATTATCTGAAATTGCAGAACAGCCAAATCATATAGAAAGTCATTATGAGAACATCACAGGCAGCACATAAAGAGTCCATTTACATCAATTACTGTGAGCAGAAGTCAATGACGCGTCCCTGGCGTAAAACACACGCACAGTTTTGTTTGATGGGATTGAAAGTGCACATGGACAGCAGCCAAAACACAACACACAGCTGGGAGAGGACGATCACGCAGGTCAAAGGTCAGCTTTTTCTCCACACTGTCAGCTGTAGTGAGTGACTGGACTGTCACACGAGAGAGAGAGAGACAGACATCTCACTTTTATTCTCTCTTTTTTTAATCAATAATTTACTTACATCTTAATCAAAATCAAAATATAATAATATACAAATATACATAAATATATACAGCTTCTTCACCGTCACCACCTTTTTAAAAATATTTGTGTAGGGCATCTCGAATTTTCTTCTTCTCTTTTCTTTTCTGAGCACCGGACTTTTGTTGACCGGACATTTTGAGCGTAACGTTAGCCTACTGAACTTCAAATCAAATGACAACATCATATTTCGATCAGTGGCCAAACCATTTTTGTTGGGGGGGGGTTCTTGACCACTATTTCAAGGACAATTAGGAAGAAAACGAATAAAAAGCTTTTATGTAACTCAAATTTTAGATTTTTTCCAACAAATATGCCTATTTTATTTATTTTTTTAACAATTATTCCATAATTTAATGAGGGCCCAGTTCTGGGCCCCCCTCCCTACCCTGGGCCCGGGACAACAGACCCGTTTGTCCCCCCCTGTCGGCGGGCCTGTTGGTATTTATGTTTCAAGTGGTTCCCCCAAATTCAACTGAAAAAGCAACTTTTAATGACTTCCGCAGTCTCAAAAATGATTTATAATCATACACTGTTCGACTGAGTCTGGTTTCTCCCAAGGGTTTTTCTCCATTCTGTCACTGATGGAGTTTTGTTTTTGCCCCTGTCGCCTTGGCTTTTGTCTCGCTTAGTTGGGGACATTTAATATTCAACTATATTATTGATCTCCTGCATTGACACCATTATATGAGAACTGAACTGGACGATGACATCACGGTTTTCTCCAGAGCGGCTATATATATAAATGAACTAAATTAATAACTTTTTTACAACAAAATGAACCATCACTGAACTAAGTGAAGCTGGACTGTGACACTATTTTCTTCTAGATCTGCTGTACAGCAGAAACAAACTTTGTTGCATTCCTGTTATCACTGTAAAGCTGCTTTGAAAGGAACCAAAAGCCTAACACTACTGTAGTCAAACACACACACACACACACACACACACACACACACACACACACACAGAGAGACAAACAATGCGTGTACAATAATAGTTTGTGATTTTCTTTTTCAACCAAGCCTCTAACACAAACACCTATGATAAACTTGTGTGTGTGTGTGTGTGTGTGTGTGTGTGTGTGTGTGTGTGTGTGTGTGTGTGATGGCATGAAGGACAGACAGACATTGTCATCTTAGTCTGTCTGCCTCTCCATCCATCGCTCTGTGTTTTTGTCTGTCGTTTGTGATGCGTCGTTTTGTCCCGCAACACGACAGCCAGACAGGAAACACATCAGTGATCCAGCAGACAGATGCTGTGTGTGTGTGTGTGTGTGTGTGTGTGTGTGTGTGTGTGTTGAAGATGCTGTCAGCCACTACACAGACTGCCTGCCCTCTCAGGTGAGAAGCGTGTGTGTGTGTGTGTGTGTGTGTGTGTGTGTGTGTGTGTGTGTGTGTGTGTGTGTGTTGTGTGTGTGGCTGTGCGTGTGTGTGTGTGTGTGTGTTGTGTGTGTGGCTGTGCGTGCGTGTGTGTGTGTGTGTGTGTCTCCAGTGACAGTGTCTCATCCTGTTTTTCTACATAGTAAAGCTCTCTCTCTGCTCTCCTGCACTGCAACGCCTGTTAAACACACACTGTTCTACTCATCCGACATACAGCCTGTTTGAATGAACATATTTTCACCATTTTAACCAAAAATGTGAATGTTGGAATTAAATAAAGTTGCCTGAGTCTGAACGGCCGGGGCTCCTGGGTAAGAGAGTAAATTGTCGAGCACTTATCTTCACGAGAACGATATCAGCGAGAGCCGAGGGGATTTTCAACGAAAGCGCCGTCACACAGTTTTTCCCCGACACTGAATAAAAAATTGGGTTTAAAATTTCACATTTGCAAACCAAAGAAGAAAAAGGCCATTAGAAAGGCAACAAAATCCTGCCTTCTGATATAGTGCGTATGAAATATGAAATACTCCCAGCGCAGACTGAACGGCCTGTGAGAGCTTTAATAATTTCCAGATCTTCACAGAATGTTCTGTGCTGCAGTTCGAGAGCTTGTACGGCTGGAGGACTCGTGGAAATGTCATCATGCTGAATATTTCAACAAGAGGAAATATCTTAGAATAATAGGACATTTTCTCTGGAGTTCGACAGAACCGACTGAAGACGAATTCCTCAAACCGGTGTCACGGTATACAAATTCTTTGGTTCCTTCTCGTCTCGTGTTGATGTTGTTGTATGAAAGCACGTGTGTAGTGGGTGTGACTGAGTGACATTCCTTGATCCGCTCCAGCTGTTCATCATTCCATCACCAGCTGCAGCCGATCTCATCACACTATAAATACTCACTGTTTTCTCATCCCCTTTGTCAGATCGTTGGTTGATGTCTCTCGTGTGGTGTTCCTGTCTAGTCTTCCTGCCATCCCCGTTGTCGTGTTCCCGTGGATTCGTTGTCTTAGTGTTGGATTATCGTTTTGTGTCTTCACTTCACGGATTCTTCACTTCACGGATTCTTCACTTCACGGACTACTCACTTCACGGATTTCTCACGCTGGCCATCTAGTCCCTGCGTCATCCGTCCACGCCCGTGTCATTCATCTGTTCATTGTGTCTCACATTAAAAAACCTGAGTAACCTGCAACTGCTTCCTGTTTCGTTTGACGATCATGACAACCGGATCCCGTGTGACCTGGATATAGAAACACAGAAAAGCGTGTGTGTGTGTAAGTGTTTGTATGTAAAAAAAAGCCACTTATTGCCACTTCTCCTGCTGAAAAATCCAGTGTTGCTGAGCAAGGGATGCTGATCTGCTGGTCTTCAGCTACACCAGTTCTAACCAGCTCTACCCAGCATAAACCAACATAATCCAGCTTGGAACAACATGAGATCTTTAAGCAGGTTTTTTTAAACCGTCCTTTGTGTGTGACTGACCTGAGCAGGAACCGTCATACGTGTGTGACTGACCTGAGCAGGAACCGTCATACGTGTGCGACTGACAGCAGGAACCGTCATACGTGTGTGACTGACCTGAGCAGGAACCGTCATACGTGTGCGACTGACAGCAGGAACCGTCATACGTGTGCGACTGACAGCAGGAACCGTCATACGTGTGCGACTGACCTGAGCAGGAACCGTCATACGTGTGTGACTGACAGCAGGAACCGTCATACGTGTGTGACTGACCTGAGCAGGAACCGTCATACGTGTGTGACTGACAGCAGGAACCGTCATACGTGTGTGACTGACAGCAGGAACCGTCATACGTGTGCGACTGACCTGAGCAGGAACCGTCATACGTGTGCGACTGACAGCAGGAACCGTCATACGTGTGCGACTGACCTGAGCAGGAACCGTCATACGTGTGTGACTGACCTGAGCAGGAACCGTCATACGTGTGTGACTGACCTGAGCAGGAACCGTCATACGTGTGTGACTGACAGCAGGAACCGTCATACGTGTGTGACTGACAGCAGGAACCGTCATACGTGTGCGACTGACCTGAGCAGGAACCGTCATACGTGTGTGACTGACCTGAGCAGGAACCGTCATACGTGTGTGACTGACCTGAGCAGGAACCGTCATACGTGTGCGACTGACAGCAAGAACCGTCATACGTGTGCGACTGACAGCAGGAACCGTCATACGTGTGCGACTGACCTGAGCAGGAACCGTCATACGTGTGCGACTGACCTGAGCAGGAACCGTCATACGTGTGCGACTGACAGCAGGAACCGTCATACTTGTGTGCCTGACCTGAGCAGGAACCGTCATACGTGTGTGACTGACAGCAGGAACCGTCATACGTGTGCGACTGACAGCAGGAACCGTCATACGTGTGCGACTGACAGCAGGAACCGTCATACGTGTGCGACTGACCTGAGCAGGAACCGTCATACGTGTGTGACTGACAGCAGGAACCGTCATACATGTGCGACTGACCTGAGCAGGAACCGTCATACGTGTGCGACTGACAGCAGGAACCGTCATACGTGTGCGACTGACAGCAGGAACCTTCATACGTGTGCGACTGACCTGAGCAGGAACCGTCATACGTGTGCGACTGACCTGAGCAGGAACCGTCATACGTGTGTGACTGACAGCAGGAACCGTCATACGTGTGCGACTGACCTGAGCAGGAACCGTCATACGTGTGTGACTGACAGCAGGAACCGTCATACGTGTGAGACTGACCTGAGCATGAACCGTCATACGTGTGCGACTGACCTGAGCAGGAACCGTCATACGTGTGTGACTGACCTGAGCAGGAACCGTCATACGTGTGTGACTGACAGCAGGAACCGTCATACGTGTGCGACTGACAGCAGGAACCGTCATACGTGTGCGACTGACAGCAGGAACCGTCATACGTATGTGACTGACCTGAGCAGGAACCGTCATACGTGTGTGACTGACAGCAGGAACCGTCATACGTGTGCGACTGACCTGAGCAGGAACCGTCATACGTGTGCGACTGACAGCAGGAACCGTCATACGTGTGCGACTGACAGCAGAAACCGTCATACGTGTGCGACTGACCTGAGCAGGAACCGTCATACGTGTGCGACTGACCTGAGCAGGTACCGTCATACGTGTGTGACTGACAGCAGGAACCGTCATACGTGTGCGACTGACCTGAGCAGGAACCGTCATACGTGTGTGACTGACAGCAGGAACCGTCATACGTGTGCGACTGACAGCAGGAACCGTCATACGTGTGCGACTGACAGCAGAAACCGTCATACGTGTGTGACTGACCTGAGCAGGAACCGTCATACGTGTGTGACTGACAGCAGGAACCGTCATACGTGTGCGACTGACAGCAGGAACCGTCATACGTGTGCGACTGACAGCAGAAACCGTCATACGTGTGCGACTGACCTGAGCAGGAACCGTCATACGTGTGCGACTGACCTGAGCAGGAACCGTCATACGTGTGCGACTGACCTGAGCAGGAACCGTCATACGTGTGCGACTGACAGCAGGAACCGTCATACGTGTGCGACTGACAGCAGAAACCGTCATACGTGTGCGACTGACCTGAGCAGGAACCGTCATACGTGTGCGACTGACCTGAACAGGAACCGTCATACGTGTGCGACTGACCTGAGCAGGAACCGTCATACGTGTGTGACTGACAGCAGGAACCGTCATATGTGTGCGAATGACCTGAGCAGGAACCGTCATACGTGTGCGACTGACCTGAGCAGGAACCGTCATACGTGTGTGACTGACAGCAGGAACCGTCATACGTGTGCGACTGACCTGAGCAGGAACCGTCATACGTGTGTGACTGACAGCAGGAACCGTCATACGTTTGCGACTGACCTGAGCAGGAACCGTCATACGCGTGCGACTGACCTGAGCAGGAACCGTCATACCTGTGTGACTGACCTGAGCAGGAACCGTCATACGTGTGCGACTGACAGCAGGAACCGTCATACGTGTGCGACTGACCTGAGCAGGAACCGTCATACGTGTGTGACTGACAGCAGGAACCGTCATACGTGTGTGACTAACCTGAGCAGGAACCGTCATACGTGTGTGACTGACAGCAGGAACCGTCATACGTGTGTGACTGACCTGAGCAGGAACCGTCATACGTGTGTGACTGACAGCAGGAACCGTCATACGTGTGTGACTGACCTGAGCAGGAACCTTCATACGTGTGCGACTGACAGCAGGAACCTTCATACGTGTGCGACTGACCTGAGCAGGAACCGTCATACGTGTGTGACTGACAGCAGGAACCGTCATACGTGTGTGACTGACCTGAGCAGGAACCGTCATACGTGTGTGACTGACAGCAGGAACCGTCATACGTGTGCGACTGACCTGAGCAGGAACCGTCATACGTGTGTGACTGACAGCAGGAACCGTCATACGCGTGCGACTGACCTGAGCAGGAACCGTCATACGTGTGTGACTGACAGCAGGAACCGTCATACGTGTGCGACTGACCTGAGCAGGAACCGTCATACGTGTGTGACTGACAGCAGGAACCGTCATACGTGTGCGACTGACAGCAGGAACCGTCATACGTGTGTGACTAACCTGAGCAGGAACCATCATACGTGTGTGACTGACAGCAGGAACCGTCATACGTGGGACTGACCTGAGCAGGAACCGTCATACGTGTATGACTGACAGCAGGAACCGTCATACGTGTGCGACTGACCTGAGCAGGAACCGTCATACGCGTGCGACTGACCTGAGCAGGAACCGTCATACGTGTGCGACTGACCTGAGCAGGAACCGTCATACGTGTGTGACTGACAGAAGGAACCGTCATACGTGTGCGACTGACCTGAGCAGGAACTGTCATACTTGTGCGACTGACCTGAGCAAGAACCGTCATACGTGTGCGACTGACCTGAGCAGGAACCGTCATACGTGTGTGACTGACAGCAGGAACCGTCATACGTGTGCGACTGACAGCAGGAACCGTCATACGTGTGTGACTGACAGCAGGAACCGTCATACGTGTGCGACTGACAGCAGAAACCGTCATACGTGTGTGACTGACCTGAGCAGGAACCGTCATACGTGTGCGACTGACCTGAGCAGGAACCGTCATACGTGTGCGACTGACAGCAGGAACCGTCATACGTGTCTGACTGACAGCAGGAACCGTCATACGTGTGCGACTGACCTGAGCAGGAACCGTCATACGTGTGCGACTGACCTGAGCAGGAACCGTCATACGTGTGTGACTGACAGCAGGAACCGTCATACGTGTGCGACTGACCTGAGCAGGAACCGTCATACGTGTGTGACTGACAGCAGGAACCGTCATACGTGTGTGACTGACCTGAGCAGGAACCGTCATACGTGTGTGACTGACCTGAGCAGGAACCGTCATACATGTGCGACTGACAGCAGGAACCGTCATACGTGTGTGACTGACAGCAGGAACCGTCATACGTGTGCGACTGACCTGAGCAGGAACCGTCATACGTGTGCGACTGACCTGAGCAGGAACCGTCATACGTGTGTGACTGACAGCAGGAACCGTCATACGTGTGCGACTGATCTGAGCAGGAACCGTCATACGTGTGCGACTGACAGCAGAAACCGTCATACGTGTGCGACTGACCTGAGCAGGTACTGTCATACTTATTCGACTGACCTGAGCAGGAACCGTCATACGTGTGCGACTGACAGCAGGAACCGTCATACGTGTGCGACTGACAGCAGGAACCGTCATACGTGTGTGACTGACAGCAGGAACCGTCATACGTGTGTGACTGACAGCAGGAACCGTCAAACGTGTGCGACTGACAGCAGGAACCGTCATACGTGTGCGACTGACCTGAGCAGGAACCGTCATACGTGTGTGACTGACAGCAGGAACCGTCATACGTGTGTGACTGACCTGAGCAGGAACCGTCATACGTGTGTGACTGACCTGAGCAGGAACCGTCATACGTGTGTGACTGACCTGAGCAGGAACCGTCATACGTGTGTGACTGACAGCAGGAACCGTCATACGTGTGTGACTGACAGCAGGAACCGTCATACGTGTGCGACTGACCTGAGCAAGAACCGTCATACGTGTGCGACTGACAGCAGGAACCGTCATACGTGTGTGACTGACAGCAGGAACCGTCATACGTGTGTGACTGACCTGAGCAGGAACCGTCATACGTGTGTGACTGACAGCAGGAACCGTCATACGTGTGCGACCGACCTGAGCAGGAACCGTCATACGTGTGTGACTGACAGCAGGAACCGTCATACGTGTGTGACTGACCTGAGCAGGAACCGTCATACGTGTGTGACTGACCTGAGCAGGAACCGTCATACGTGTGTGACTGATCTGAGCAGGAACCGTCATACGTGTGCGACTGACAGCAGGAACCGTCATAGGCGTGCGACTGACAGCAGGAACCATCATACGTGTGTGACTGACAGCAGAAACCGTCATACGTGTGCGACTGACCTGAGCAGGAACCGTCATACGTGTGCGACTGACCTGAGCAGGAACCGTCATACGTGTGTGACTGACAGCAGGAACCATCATACGTGTGCGACTGACCTGAGCAGGAACCGTCATACGTGTGCGACTGACAGCAGAAACCGTCATACGTGTGCGACTGACCTGAGCAGGAACCGTCATACGTGTGTGACTGACAGCAGGAACCGTCATATGTGTGCAACTGACAGCAGGAACCGTCATACGTGTGCGACTGACAGCAGAAACCGTCATACGTGTGCGACTGACAGCAGGAACCGTCATACGTGTGCGACTGACCTGAGCAGGAACCGTCATACGTGTGTGACTGACCTGAGCAGGAACCGTCATACGTGTGCGACTGACCTGAGCAGGAACCGTCATACGTGTGTGACTGACAGCAGGAACCGTCATATGTGTGCGACTGACAGCAGGAACCATCATACGTGTGCGACTGACAGCAGAAACCGTCATACGTGTGCGACTGACAGCAGGAACCGTCATACGTGTGCGACTGACAGCAGGAACCGTCATACGTGTGCGACTGACCTGAGCAGGAACCGTCATACGTGTGCGACTGACCTGAGCAGGAACCGTCATACGTGTGTGACTGACAGCAGGAACCGTCATACGTGTGCGACTGACAGCAGAAACCGTCATACGTGTGCGACTGACCTGAGCAGGAACCGTCATACGTGTGCGACTGACCTGAGCAGGAACCGTCATACGTGTGTGACTGACAGCAGGAACCGTCATACGTGTGCGACTGACCTGAGCAGGAACCGTCATACGTGTGTGACTGACAGCAGGAACCGTCATACGTGTGCGACTGACCTGAGCAGGAACCGTCATACGTGTGTGACTGACCTGAGCAGGAACCGTCATACGTGTGTGACTGACAGCAGGAACCGTCATACGTGTGCGACTGACAGCAGGAACCGTCATACGTGTGCGACTGACCTGAGAAGGAACCGTCATACGTGTGTGACTGACCTGAGCAGGAACCGTCATACGTGTGTGACTGACAGCAGGAACCGTCATACGTGTGCGACTGACAGCAGGAACCGTCATACGTGTGCGACTGACAGCAGGAACCGTCATACGTGTGCGACTGACCTGAGCAGGAACCGTCATACGTGTGCGACTGACCTGAGCAGGAACCGTCATACGTGTGTGACTGACAGCAGGAACCGTCATACGTGTGCGACTGACAGCAGAAACCGTCATACGTGTGCGACTGACAGCAGGAACCGTCATACGTGTGCGACTGACAGCAGGAACCGTCATACGTGTGCGACTGACAGCAGGAACCGTCATACGTGTGCGACTGACAGCAGAAACCGTCATACGTGTGCGACTGACCTGAGCAGGAACCGTCATACGTGTGCGACTGACCTGAGCAGGAACCGTCATACGTGTGCGACTGACCTGAGCAGGAACCGTCATACGTGTGCGACTGACCGCAGGAACCGTCATACGTGTGCGACTGACAGCAGAAACCGTCATACGTGTGCGACTGACCTGAGCAGGAACCGTCATACGTGTGCGACTGACCTGAACAGGAACCGTCATACGTGTGCGACTGACCTGAGCAGGAACCGTCATACGTGTGTGACTGACAGCAGGAACCGTCATATGTGTGCGAATGACCTGAGCAGGAACCGTCATACGTGTGCGACTGACCTGAGCAGGAACCGTCATACGTGTGTGACTGACAGCAGGAACCGTCATACGTGTGCGACTGACCTGAGCAGGAACCGTCATACGTGTGTGACTGACAGCAGGAACCGTCATACGTTTGCGACTGACCTGAGCAGGAACCGTCATACGCGTGCGACTGACCTGAGCAGGAACCGTCATACCTGTGTGACTGACCTGAGCAGGAACCGTCATACGTGTGCGACTGACAGCAGGAACCGTCATACGTGTGCGACTGACCTGAGCAGGAACCGTCATACGTGTGTGACTGACAGCAGGAACCGTCATACGTGTGTGACTAACCTGAGCAGGAACCGTCATACGTGTGTGACTGACAGCAGGAACCGTCATACGTGTGTGACTGACCTGAGCAGGAACCGTCATACGTGTGTGACTGACAGCAGGAACCGTCATACGTGTGTGACTGACCTGAGCAGGAACCTTCATACGTGTGCGACTGACAGCAGGAACCGTCATACGTGTGCGACTGACCTGAGCAGGAACCGTCATACGTGTGTGACTGACAGCAGGAACCGTCATACGTGTGTGACTGACCTGAGCAGGAACCGTCATACGTGTGTGACTGACAGCAGGAACCGTCATACGTGTGCGACTGACCTGAGCAGGAACCGTCATACGTGTGTGACTGACAGCAGGAACCGTCATACGCGTGCGACTGACCTGAGCAGGAACCGTCATACGTGTGTGACTGACAGCAGGAACCGTCATACGTGTGCGACTGACCTGAGCAGGAACCGTCATACGTGTGTGACTGACAGCAGGAACCGTCATACGTGTGCGACTGACAGCAGGAACCGTCATACGTGTGTGACTAACCTGAGCAGGAACCATCATACGTGTGTGACTGACAGCAGGAACCGTCATACGTGGGACTGACCTGAGCAGGAACCGTCATACGTGTATGACTGACAGCAGGAACCGTCATACGTGTGCGACTGACCTGAGCAGGAACCGTCATACGCGTGCGACTGACCTGAGCAGGAACCGTCATACGTGTGCGACTGACCTGAGCAGGAACCGTCATACGTGTGTGACTGACAGCAGGAACCGTCATACGTGTGCGACTGACCTGAGCAGGAACCGTCATACGTATGCGACTGACAGCAGAAACCGTCATACGTGTGCGACTGACCTGAGCAGGAACTGTCATACTTGTGCGACTGACCTGAGCAAGAACCGTCATACGTGTGCGACTGACCTGAGCAGGAACCGTCATACGTGTGTGACTGACAGCAGGAACCGTCATACGTGTGCGACTGACAGCAGGAACCGTCATACGTGTGTGACTGACAGCAGGAACCGTCATACGTGTGCGACTGACAGCAGAAACCGTCATACGTGTGTGACTGACCTGAGCAGGAACCGTCATACGTGTGCGACTGACCTGAGCAGGAACCGTCATACGTGTGCGACTGACAGCAGGAACCGTCATACGTGTCTGACTGACAGCAGGAACCGTCATACGTGTGCGACTGACCTGAGCAGGAACCGTCATACGTGTGCGACTGACCTGAGCAGGAACCGTCATACGTGTGTGACTGACAGCAGGAACCGTCATACGTGTGCGACTGACCTGAGCAGGAACCGTCATACGTGTGTGACTGACAGCAGGAACCGTCATACGTGTGTGACTGACCTGAGCAGGAACCGTCATACGTGTGTGACTGACCTGAGCAGGAACCGTCATACATGTGCGACTGACAGCAGGAACCGTCATACGTGTGTGACTGACAGCAGGAACCGTCATACGTGTGCGACTGACCTGAGCAGGAACCGTCATACGTGTGCGACTGACCTGAGCAGGAACCGTCATACGTGTGTGACTGACAGCAGGAACCGTCATACGTGTGCGACTGATCTGAGCAGGAACCGTCATACGTGTGCGACTGACAGCAGAAACCGTCATACGTGTGCGACTGACCTGAGCAGGTACTGTCATACTTATTCGACTGACCTGAGCAGGAACCGTCATACGTGTGCGACTGACAGCAGGAACCGTCATACGTGTGCGACTGACAGCAGGAACCGTCATACGTGTGTGACTGACAGCAGGAACCGTCATACGTGTGCGACTGACAGCAGGAACCGTCATACGTGTGGGACTGACCTGAGCAGGAACCGTCATACGTGTGTGACTGACCTGAGCAGGAACCGTCATACGTGTGTGACTGATCTGAGCAGGAACCGTCATACGTGTGCGACTGACAGCAGGAACCGTCATAGGCGTGCGACTGACAGCAGGAACCATCATACGTGTGTGACTGACAGCAGGAACCGTCATACGTGTGCGACTGACCTGAGCAGGAACCGTCATACGTTTGCGACTGACCTGAGCAGGAACCGTCATACGTGTGTGACTGACAGCAGGAACCATCATACGTGTGCGACTGACCTGAGCAGGAACCGTCATACGTGTGCGACTGACAGCAGAAACCGTCATACGTGTGCGACTGACCTGAGCAGGAACCGTCATACGTGTGTGACTGACAGCAGGAACCGTCATATGTGTGCAACTGACAGCAGGAACCGTCATACGTGTGCGACTGACAGCAGAAACCGTCATACGTGTGCGACTGACAGCAGGAACCGTCATACGTGTGCGACTGACCTGAGCAGGAACCGTCATATGTGTGTGACTGACCTGAGCAGGAACCGTCATACGTGTGCGACTGACCTGAGCAGGAACCGTCATACGTGTGTGACTGACAGCAGGAACCGTCATATGTGTGCGACTGACAGCAGGAACCGTCATACGTGTGCGACTGACAGCAGAAACCGTCATACGTGTGCGACTGACAGCAGGAACCGTCATACGTGTGCGACTGACAGCAGGAACCGTCATACGTGTGCGACTGACCTGAGCAGGAACCGTCATACGTGTGCGACTGACCTGAGCAGGAACCGTCATACGTGTGTGACTGACAGCAGGAACCGTCATACGTGTGCGACTGACAGCAGAAACCGTCATACGTGTGCGACTGACCTGAGCAGGAACCGTCATACGTGTGCGACTGACCTGAGCAGGAACAGTCATACGTGTGTGACTGACAGCAGGAACCGTCATACGTGTGCGACTGACCTGAGCAGGAACCGTCATACGTGTGTGACTGACAGCAGGAACCGTCATACGTGTGCGACTGACCTGAGCAGGAACCGTCATACGTGTGTGACTGACCTGAGCAGGAACCGTCATACGTGTGTGACTGACAGCAGGAACCGTCATACGTGTGCGACTGACAGCAGGAACCGTCATACGTGTGCGACTGACCTGAGAAGGAACCGTCATACGTGTGTGACTGACCTGAGCAGGAACCGTCATACGTGTGTGACTGACAGCAGGAACCGTCATACGTGTGCGACTGACAGCAGGAACCGTCATACGTGTGCGACTGACAGCAGGAACCGTCATACGTGTGCGACTGACCTGAGCAGGAACCGTCATACGTGTGCGACTGACCTGAGCAGGAACCGTCATACGTGTGTGACTGACAGCAGGAACCGTCATACGTGTGCGACTGACAGCAGAAACCGTCATACGTGTGCGACTGACAGCAGGAACCGTCATACGTGTGCGACTGACAGCAGGAACCGTCATACGTGTGCGACTGACCTGAGCAGGAACCGTCATACGTGTGCGACTGACCTGAGCAGGAACCGTCATACGTGTGAGACTGACAGCAGGAACCGTCATACGTGTGCGACTGACAGCAGGAACCGTCATACGTGTGCGACTGACCTGAGCAGGAACCGTCATACGTGTGTGACTGACAGCAGGAACCGTCATACGTGTGCGACTGACCTGAGCAGGAACCATCATACGTGTGTGACTGACAGCAGGAACCGTCATACGTGTGCGACTGACCTGAGCAGGAACCGTCATACGTGTGTGACTGACCTGAGCAGGAACCGTCATACGTGTGCGACTGACCTGAGCAGGAACCGTCATACGTGTGTGACTGACAGCAGAAACCGTCATACGTGTGCGACTGACAGCAGGAACCGTCATACGTGTGCGACTGACCTGAGCAGGAACCGTCATACGTGTGTGACTGACAGCAGGAACCGTCATACGTGTGCGACTGACCTGAGCAGGAACCGTCATACGTGTGTGACTGACAGCAGAAACCGTCATACGTGTGCGACTGACAGCAGGAACCGTCATACGTGTGCGACTGACAGCAGGAACCGTCATACGTGTGTGACTGACAGCAGGAACCGTCATACGTGTGTGACTGACAGCAGGAACCGTCATACGTGTGCGACTGACCTGAGCAGGAACCGTCATACGTGTGTGACTGACAGCAGGAACCGTCATATGTGTGCAACTGACAGCAGGAACCGTCATACGTGTGCGACTGACAGCAGAAACCGTCATACGTGTGCGACTGACAGCAGGAACCGTCATACGTGTGCGACTGACCTGAGCAGGAACCGTCATACGTGTGTGACTGACCTGAGCAGGAACCGTCATACGTGTGCGACTGACCTGAGCAGGAACCGTCATACGTGTGTGACTGACAGCAGGAACCGTCATATGTGTGCGACTGACAGCAGGAACCGTCATACGTGTGCGACTGACAGCAGAAACCGTCATACGTGTGCGACTGACAGCAGGAACCGTCATACGTGTGCGACTGACAGCAGGAACCGTCATACGTGTGCGACTGACCTGAGCAGGAACCGTCATACGTGTGCGACTGACCTGAGCAGGAACCGTCATACGTGTGCGACTGACAGCAGAAACCGTCATACGTGTGCGACTGACCTGAGCAGGAACCGTCATACGTGTGCGACTGACCTGAGCAGGAACCGTCATACGTGTGTGACTGACAGCAGGAACCGTCATACGTGTGCGACTGACCTGAGCAGGAACCGTCATACGTGTGTGACTGACAGCAGGAACCGTCATACGTGTGCGACTGACCTGAGCAGGAACCGTCATACGTGTGTGACTGACCTGAGCAGGAACCGTCATACGTGTGTGACTGACAGCAGGAACCGTCATACGTGTGCGACTGACAGCAGGAACCGTCATACGTGTGCGACTGACCTGAGAAGGAACCGTCATACGTGTGTGACTGACCTGAGCAGGAACCGTCATACGTGTGTGACTGACAGCAGGAACCGTCATACGTGTGCGACTGACAGCAGGAACCGTCATACGTGTGCGACTGACCTGAGAAGGAACCGTCATACGTGTGTGACTGACCTGAGCAGGAACCGTCATACGTGTGTGACTGACAGCAGGAACCGTCATACGTGTGCGACTGACAGCAGGAACCGTCATACGTGTGTGATGACGATTACCGATTATCATTCCAGATAGATTCTCCCCACTCAGTGAAACACCCACTGTGAATCTTGCTGAATGTGCCCTAGTTATTGGTGATTCGATCACACGGAACGTGAAAATAGAGACACCAGCCACCATAGTCACATGTTTGCCGGGAGCTGCCTGACATCAAAGCAAATTTAAAAGTGCTGGCTAATGCTAATCGTAAATTCTCTAAGATTATTATTCACGTCGGCACTAATGATGTTCGACTTCGCCAATCGGAGATCACTAAAATTAACGTTAAAGAGGTGTGTGAACTTGCAAGTACGGTGTCAGACACTGTAATTTGCTCTGTAATTTGGCCTAGCATACAAATAACACATTATAGACTTCTATAATGTGTTTTAGGCTGTTTAGATCAGCCGGAACTGGGAAAACTCCCCACAAATCCTGATGTACTTGTTACATCATAAGAAGGATGGCGTCTACTCTAATATTAGTCTCTCTGTTTATCCGAGATTTACTGCAGTCCGCCGGATCCAGGCCGTATCCAGGCCGTATCCAGCTCTGATGCAGGACCTGCGCCTAGACAAGATGACATCGCAGTCCTGAAGTGTCAACCAGTCCCTTCCCTGTTTACTGAAGTCAGCCGGATCCCGACCGTATCCAGATCAGATGGTGGACCTGCACCTGGACCCATCCATGACGCATCCCTGAAGTGCCAGCATCATCAGCCCTGTGAAGGCTTCATCGACACGACAGCCATCGGCACTGATCTTCAACAAATTTGTCTCCATACCGGCGTGACTCCGATCTTCAACCAGATGGAACTGGATAACATTCTGATTGTTCCAAACCAATCTGACCTCTGACCTGTAATGCTCCTGAATCATAATCACACAAGTCAAGTCAAGTCAAGTCAAATATATTTATATAGCGCTTTTCACAATACAGATTGTATCAAAGCTGCTTCACAGTATCAATCAAAACAACCTAAGAGTGTTTGTTTATTACTGGAAAAAAGACATCCAAGCTTGGTAGAGCTGATCAGTGGTATGATGGGTCATTTAATTTGAAAATCCCCAAACTGAGCAAGCCAAAGGCAACAGTGGCAAGGAACCGAAAAACTCCTTCAAGTGACCCGATGGTGTCCTAAACTCCATCAGATGACCCAATGGAGAAAAAAAAACCTTGGGAGAACCCAGGCTCAGTCGGGGCCAGTTCTCCTCTGGCGTTTATGAAGTAGAGGCCGAATTTACAGTAACTGTAAGATAAAAAAATTATATGAATGCCTGGCTAAATAGATGCGTCTTTAGTCTAGTTTTAAACTGGGAGACCGAGTCTGAGCAACGAACATTATCAGGTGCTGGTTTGAATGGACTTAAGGGTTTTTAAAGGCCTAAGTGCATATGGACTCTGCTGTATAAGCTAATATGCTGGATTGAGCTCAGTCTAGAACTGTTAATGTGAACTGCATGTTCAATTAATTCTGAAACTGGTGGTTTGCACCCCAAATTATTTGAAAAGACATGAACTGAATTTAAACGAACTGAATATTTTTTTTAATTAACTGATTTCTTTTTGTTGAAAGGTTTTGTCATGCATAAAGAGCCCCTGAATTGGGAATTGAGTATTTTAATTTCTGGGATATTTTTCTTATAAATTTGTATTACTTTGTATTAACTGTGCATTTGTGAATCATTAATGCTTTGCCCTCACTGAATGGTATTTTGCTCAAAACTCAAATTCAACTGTTTCTGTCTGAAGTGCAGCGTGTACGGATCTCACACCAATGCTTTACTGAGCAGATCTGAGTTGTGTTCTCCGACCGGATTCATCCCGCAGTAATAAACACACTGCAGCCGCTCCGAATCTCTGGAGCATCTAAAAATGGAGGGACAGCATTTCTCTGGCAAATCTAAAATGTAATTTGATCTGTAAATGACTGACTGAGCAGATCCAGATGACATGGGGACATTTGTGGTAATGAACCGAGAACCAAATGTTCATCACCAACAAAACACACTACTTTTATTTGAGTGTCTGTGTGTTTGTTTGTGTGTGTGTGTGTGTGTGTGTGTGTGTGTGTGTGTGTGTGTGTGTGTGTGTGTGTGAATTTGTGATTTATAGATACATGGACAAAACATGACATCAACCCCAAGAAGAGAGAGCACATCAACAGAAAAGGATGTCAAACATATTCGACATCAAAGCCGATGACTCCGAGTTCAAGGGTTGGAATCAAAGGTGCCAGTCAAAGTGACGATGATGATGTGATGAATAAAACATCTCTGTCTGTCTATAGGAGCTGTAGATATCACTAGCTGTTAGCTCACGTTTTCTCTATGATTTCGACTGTGAGAATATCCTTCCAGGAGATCAGAGAGAGTAAAGTAGTGTGTGTGTTTGGCGTGTTGTCCGAGGGGAGGCTCTGAGCTCTGTTTTCGGCCCGAGCCCAGAGTATTTCTGGTTAGGAAAGTAACCAGGCGAGTGTGAGGAGACGGGGTGGTGGAGTGATGCTGAAAACTGTCGAGGAACATTGGTCAGTCATGACAGAAATGACAGTTACTAGACTGATTGGGTAGACATGTTGATGTTGATGTTGACTGCTGGTTGGAATGACGTGATGAACCAAACTTTGTTAACAAAACTTCAGTTCTGTTCTTTATTTAAAGGATTGGGAAAGATGGAGGAAAAGTGAAAATCAGAGGTAACACACAACGCTCCCCTGCTATGATCTCTCGATCACAGGGATCATCCTGATATGTGCCTCACCTGAACGTTTGAAGAATTCGAATGGTAATTTTGGTCTTTGTCTTTGCAGGTAAAGCTCTGACAGTGCGTCTGTAACTCGACATTACCAAGGACACGTCCATGGCGTCCCTCTGACAACGAAGAACAGGACTTTCAATCCGGTTTTGGCTTCCCAATGTTGAGTGACGGCTTGGCATTTCCGCGAGGGCATTTTCACAGCTCTTCCTTCACATGCCGATCTGCTCTGTGCTTTACTTCTCATTCTTTAACACACACTGATGGGAGATTCCCCAATAACAGCACATTCTGACTGTCGTCTGACATTTAACCATCGAGATCAGCGAGGGTTCTGCGTTCAGCATTATGGGATGGTCTTAATAGAAGATGGTTTTTCATACAACAGGTCATGTCCTCATTTAGACGGTCAGTTTGACATTGTTTTTATCAGGCATCTTTCACTCTTAGATTCATCTGTTAATATTGGATGTGTTGGGTTGATCATTTGTTTAATATTGATCTTTTATTTCCTAATTCTGTCCTAGGAACGATATCTGGAGAACATTCATTTTGTCCATCTATACTAGATCTACTAAAAGTGGCCTGTGAAAAGTGAAATCTACTCAATTCTACTCATCTACTCAATTCACACACCCACACGCACACACACACACGCACACCATTCTCTCACACACACACACACACACACACACTCACACTCACATCGAGAGCGTTACAGGGATGAATCTTCCCAAATCTTCAGTTAATATATCGAGCTGCTCTCTGAGGAACATCATCGCTCTTCACGGGAGAAACAGACTCCCAGTGGAAAATGAGCAGTGTGTGAGAGAGAAATAGACAGAAAGAAAGAAAGAAAGAAAGAAAGAAAGAAAGAAAGAAAGAAAGAAAGAAAGAAAGAAAGTCAGGTAAAGGTGGGAGTCAGAGGGGTTCAAAAGAGTCAGCAAATCTGTATGACATATCTAATGATAACCCTACCTGATGTAGAATGTTACGTCCCCCAGCTGCGCTGTGTGTTTCTACATGTGTGTTTGAGTGTTTGAGTTTCCCTTGCTCTTAATTACAGATGAGCCACATCTGAGCGCAGCCGTATACTTGAGCTACAAAAGCTGTCCGGAACCACACGTGAGGGCGCACACAGAGCCTGAGAACGGAGTCGATGCACTGCCGTGCTGTCTGTCGTTAGAGTTTTTGCAGTCCACCCCGGGAATCAAAAGCGTTCCGCCTTTGTAACTCTGTCTTTAATTGTGAACTTACCCGGTATTTGATAACCGACCTACTTAATAAACATACCCCTATTTTTGACACGAGCTGGCCTGTGTGTGTCTCTCCTTTATGTTAAGGGTGGTGTCCGTCCGCCCGTAACATATTGGGGGCTCGTCCGGGATTTATAGTTTGATTAAGTCGGACTTTAGTGTTTAGTGGGAATTGCGGAACTTTTGAAAGGCTACAACATTTTGGTGAGTATTCTGGTCCGCAATTATGATTGTCTGTTCATTTGTTTAGTCGACTGTTTATTTTATTTTTGGTGGATATCTCAGGAGGGGGCTCGGTGGGAAGCCTCGAGCTGAGTACACCACTGAACATTGCGTAGATATTTAGGTTTTTTTTTTTTGCGTTTTGTACATAGTTAGTTAGAGAAGCTGGACAGCATTTTTGCCTATCAGAATATTTTTTAGTTTAGTTGTATAGCTTGTGTTATATATTGTGGCATATCGCCTATTTGAGTGAGCGCTGGTACTTTGATTGTGCTAGCATTTTTGTTAAATTCGTGGGTGGACATTAAAAATTCGTGGTCGCTTGTAGCCTATATTTTGCTTTTGTTTGACCACTTAGATATTCGCTATTTTGTAGCTTTGTCGCAGTTAAACTGCTTTAGTGAGGTTTTCTTTTTTCTTTTTTATTTTGTGCGTGTTTTAAAGCGTCTTTGCGCATTAGAATGGCAACAGAGGAATCATTCGTTAAAGATCCCTCTATTGAATTATTTTTGAAATTTTCAAAGGAGCAATTGTTAAATTTGGCTGCAACTTATGAAGTTGAGCTCACTTCGGCTGAAAAGCGCACAAAAGACACAATTAAAACCGTCTTACAAGCTGCTTTGGTTAGAAAGGGCATTCTGCCTGAAGAGAAACAATCTCCCGTGTCTACAGAGGCATTACAGCTGCAAATTCGGTTGAGGGAGTTAAGTATTAGAGAGAAGGAAATTGAGTATGACCGTGAGCGCATGCAAGCACAAGTCCGTGAGCATGAACTTGAAAATCGACTAGCGTTGAGAAAGTTAGAAATCGAGGCTCAGAGGGAAGGTGTCGCTCCTTCTGACCCTAACTCATTTGATGTCACTCGCCACATCCGACTTGTACCACCTTTTGTGGAAAAAGATGTGGAAAAATATTTTCCACACTTTGAACGTGTCGCGACTAATTTAAATTGGCCGAGAACTGCGTGGGCGTTCCTCCTGCAATGCGTTTTAGTCGGAAAGGCGCAGGAGGCTTACTCATCGTTAACAGTAGAACAGAGCGGTGACTTTGATGTGGTGAAAGCGTCAGTTCTGAGGTGCTATCAGCTGATCCCTGAAGCATATCGGCAGAAGTTTAGGAATTAAAAAAAAACTGAGCGTCAAACTTTTGTTGAATTTGGTAGAGATAAAGCAGCCCTTTTTGATCGTTGGTGCTCGTCACAACAGGTTGATAGTCAGGAGAAGTTGCATGAATTAATTATTTTGGAAGAATTTAAGAACTGTCTGCCAACCGCAGTCGCCACCTATCTAGCTGAGCAGAAGGCGCAGTCGATATCTGAAGCCGCTGTCCTTGCTGACGAAGACGTTTTGACGCATAACGTTGGCAGAGAACGTTTTCGCTTAAAAGTTAATCCCCCTGTGACCTCTGATATAGACACGAAAAAAAGTGCAATAAAACAAGAGGATAGACACTGTTTTTATTGTAAAAAACCTGGGCATATCATCGCAGACTGTGTAATATAAAAAAAAAAACAATCTACGAAGCCAATGGGTCTCGTTAACTCTTCTCCGAAGGTTTCACCTGTCCTCCATGCTGAGTTAAAATCAGAGAAATCCAAGTCCATGTACGAGCCCTTTCTGACGAGTGGGACCGTATCTGTGTCTGGCGGGGAAGCTGTCGCTGTGCGCTTCTTGCGGGATACGGGCGCTGCGCAGTCTTTTCTCCTCCGTGGTTTGCTGCCGTTGTCTGAGAAGACTGCAACAGGTAGTAGTGTCCTGGTTCGAGGAATCGAGATGGGTTTTCTCGATGTTCCCTTGTATTACGTGCATCTTGATTCAGATTTGGTGTGTGGTGACGAGGTTGTTGGCGTTCAAGACTTTTTGCCAGTCCCCGGTGTCACGTTTCTCATTGGCAACGACCTAGATGGTAGAAATGTGTGGTGCCGTGGTGATGTTCCCCCCGAGGTTGTGTCTGTGCCGCTCAGTCAAGAGTGTCCCGATGAGTGCGCACAAAAATTCCCAGAGGTTTTTCCCTCCAGTGTTGTCACTAGGTCGCAGACTCGAAGGATGAGGGATGCAGTACCTCCTCTTGACGTCGACCTAAGTGACAGCTTCATTGCTCACCCTGCGGAGGATGAGCAATGAACCCACTTCCACTCCAGTAGTCCTGTACATGTGAGGAACAGTGGGAAAACAATAGAACCAGATACATCGTTGTCTTTAGAGAAACTTATTAGTACTCAACAAAAAGACCCTACTCTTGTTTCATGTTATAATGCAATTCAATCTGTTTCAGACCGTGCCAGCGAAAGTTCAGTTTTTTTTTTTTCAAGACGGATTACTTATGCGGAGGTGGACGCCTCACAAAAGTAACGAATGGGGTGATATTGAGCAAATCGTTAAAACCTGCAAAGTATAGCAATCACAACTAAAGTGAATATGTTGATAGATTGCTCACGACACCACATTTACACGCCGGCTTTTGACTTGGTGAGCAATGATAGGTTTGAGTCTGGCCTCCCCTTTCCTCGGCCGAACTCTTTATATGTTTCATCTCTGCATTCTCCAGGGGCTTTACACCAACATCAACTCTCCTTCGTTTGGATTCCCCTTGTGGATTATATTTTTTCCTTTTTTTCTTCTTTTAACTTTGCCTATGGAGATTAAAATTGTAGTTACTCGCTAGGATGAGACTGAGGTCGTGAACTGATGTTTTGTGAACAGACAATCTGATCATCGCTGGATTCCTTATATTTCCTTATATTTACAGGTTCCTTATGTTCTTTTTTGACATGTTTAATGTTTTTTTCAATTGCTAACAAGCATCGATCAAAACTGAAGCCACATTTGTAAAACTCTTTACACATTCAGTGAAACAGAAGTCTATGCGGACCAAACTGTGAATCATCTTTCAGTGCTTTCACACCAAATGCATTCAATGACCACATTTTCCAAAACCCATGAACACTTTTGTCATTCATACTTCACCATCTGCAAAACACGATATATTTGGAGGAAGTTTATATAAAATCTGAAGGAAGTTTGTGATGCGGCGGTGTCCTCCCGCACACATTTATAAGGTTTTACAGCCGGACCTTTACAGCATCTCACTTCCTTCTCAGTGAATAATGGTTACATTTGTAATCTGAGACACTCTCTATAGGATGTATTTTCTAAAGTATCCTGAGATTCTGATTGGTATGTCATCAGTTTTGCTACTTAATCTTTACTCATGGATACATTTGTACTATTTGAGTTCACATTGTGATGCTTGAGTTTATTATATTATGTGTTTGTGTTTAATGAATGAGATCTTAGTTAAACCTGTTTAAAATTAAGGTATTTTTGTGTAAAGTTTTGCAGAAATCATTGAGAAAATTGGAATGTGGGTGAAAATAGGTGAAATGAATTAAACGTTTTGATAAATGTGTCTTTGTTTTGAGAACTGAATGAATGGTTTTGGGAAATTTTGCCAACAGAACCAGTAATAGTGAGTTAGAATTTGAGAAAAGCTGTAACCTTTGCTGCTTATATAACGAGTTTTAGCGAGTGAAAATGTGCTCAGAGTTTTGCAAATAGAGTGAATGATTAGCAAATGGTGTTTGAACTTGTTTAAGGTTTTTCAGAAAGATTGATTTATTCAACAAATAGGTTTAGGCCTTTATTTGTTTCAGATAATGGTTAATTTCTTAGCAATTGTGAAAAACTGTATTCATAGTATTATAATTTCCTGATGTAAAATTCAAGCTGTTCCAGGAAACCATAGAAATTGAATAGAGCTAATGGACAAAGCTAGAACTCCAGCTTTAATTCTGTGAACTACTACAGTGTAAAAGGAATACAAATAAAATAATCGACTCTCGTTCCTCTCACACTAAACACACACACACACACAGAGATGTGAAATGTCACTCTTGGCCTACCAATCAGGTGAAATGAATTAAGAAGAGCAGCTCTAGTCTGCTCAGAGATGATAAGGACCCTCCTGGCATTTCTTATACACATTCTCAATGTGCTGAGAGCCGCAAACACACACATCTGTGGTTCAGCCACCAATGGCGACACTCGACTAATATCTCCAGCATTAACTCGTATCACATCCTACAGGGAGTTCTGAAATGGCAAATGAGATGGGAACAGAGATGGGCTACAGAAGCTCACACAGATGCTTTTAAATAGATCAGAGTCTAGATTTTCCCCCCGGACAAATAGTGACAAACTCGGCTAACAAGACAAATGAATGAGGTCAAATATTCAAGAGAATCAGAGGAAGAAAGGGAAGGCCGAACGTGGCCTAACTCATGCATGACTCACCGATGCAGAGGGTCAGAATGCCCGGAGAAGTGACCTGGAAACACAACAGGCCGAGGAGTTCATCAAGCACATATTCTGACTCAGGAGACACATTCGCCATTTAACAGCCTAATGATGTGCTCCATATCCAGAGACAACTGTCCAGCCTCACGACTAACCACATGATCAACAACAATCCTCATATCCAGAGACAACTGTCGAGCCTCAAGACTAACCACACGATCACCAACAATCCTCACATCCAGAGACAACTGTCCAGCCTCACGACTAATCACACGATCACCAACAATCCTCATATCCAGAGACAACTGTCCAGCCTCACGACTAACCACACGATCACCAACGATGCTCATATACAGAGACAACTGTCCAGCCTCACGACTAATCACACGATCACCAACAATCCTCACATCCAGAGACAACTGTCCAGCCTCACGACTAATCACACGATCACCAACAATCCTCATATCCAGAGACAACTGTCCAGCCTCACGACTAACCAAACGATCACCAACAATCCTCACATCCAGAGACAACTGTCCAGCCTCAAGACTATCCACACGATCACCAACAATCCTCACATCCAGAGACAACTGTCCAGCCTCACGACTAATCACACGATCACCAACAATCCTCATATCCAGAGACAACTGTCCAGCCTCACGACTAATCACACGATCACCAACAATCCTCACATCCAGAGACAACTGTCCAGCCTCACGTCTAACCACACGATCACCAACAATCCTCACATCCAGAGACAACTGTCCAGCCTCACGACTAACCACACGATCACCAACAATCCTCTTATGCAGAGACAACTGTCCAGCCTCAAGACTAACCACACGATCACCAACAATCCTCATATCCAGAGACAACTGTCCAGCCTCATGACTAACCACACGATCACCAACAATCCTCATATCCAGAGCCAACTGTACAGACTCACGACTAATCACACGATCAACAACAATCCTCATATCCAGAGACAACTCTCCAGCCTCAAGACTAACCACACGATCACCAACAATCCTCATTTCCAGAGACAACTGTCCAGCCTCATGACTAACCACACGATCAACAACAATCCTCACATTCAGAGACAACTGTCCAGCCTCACGACTAATCACAAGATCACCAACAATCCTCATATCCAGAGACAACTGTCCAGCCTCACAACTAACCACACGATCAACAACAATCCTCATATCCAGAGACAACTGTCCAGCCTCACGACTAATCACACAATCACCAACAATCCTCATATCCAGAGACAACTGTCCAGCCTCACGACTAACCACACGATCACCAACAATCCTCATATCCAGAGACAACTGTCCAGCCTCACGACTAATCACACGATCACCAACAATCCTCACATCCAGAGACAACTGTCCAGCCTCACGACTAATCACACGATCACCAACAATCCTCATATCCAGAGACAACTGTCCAGCCTCACGACTAATCACACAATCACCAACAATCCTCACATCCAGAGACAACTGTCCAACCTCACGACTAACCACACGATCAACAACAATCCTCACATCCAGAGACAACTGTCCAGCCTCATGACTAACCACACAATCAACAACAATCCTCATATCCAGAGACAACTGTCCAGCCTCAAGACTAACCACACGATCACCAACAATCCTCACATCCAGAGACAACTGTCCAGCCTCACGACTAACCACACGATCACCAACAATCCTCTTATGCAGAGACAACTGTCCAGCCTCAAGACTAACCACACGATCACCAACAATCCTCTTATGCAGAGACAACTGTCCAGCCTCAAGACTAACCACAAGATCAACAACAATCCTCTTATGCAGAGACAACTGTCCAGCCTCAAGACTAACCACACGATCACCAACAATCCTCACATCCAGAGACAACTGTCCAGCCTCAAGACTAACCACACGATCAACAACAATCCTCACATCCAGAGACAACTGTCCAGCCTCAAGACTAACCACACGATCAACAACAATCCTCACATCCAGAGACAACTGTCCAGCCTCACGACTAACCACACGATCACCAACAATCCTCTTATGCAGAGACAACTGTCCAGCCTCACGACTAACCACACGATCACCAACAATCCTCTTATGCAGAGACAACTGTCCAGCCTCAAGACTAACCACACGATCAACAACAATCCTCTTATGCAGAGACAACTGTCCAGCCTCACGACTAACCACACGATCACCAACAATCCTCTTATGCAGAGACAACTGTCCAGCCTCAAGACTAACCACACGATCAACAACAATCCTCACATACAGAGACAACTGTCCAGCCTCACGACTAACCACACGATCACCAACAATCCTCTTATGCAGAGACAACTGTCCAGCCTCAAGACTAACCACACGATCACCAACAATCCTCTTATGCAGAGACAACTGTCCAGCCTCACGACTAATCACACGATCACCAACAATCCTCACATCCAGAGACAACTGTCCAGCCTCACGACTAACCACACGATCACCAACAATCCTCATATCCAGAGACAACTGTCCAGCCTCACGACTAATCACACGATCACCAACAATCCTCACATCCAGAGACAACTCTCCAGCCTCACGACTAATCACACGATCACCAACAATCCTCATATCCAGAGACAACTGTCCAGCCTCACGACTAATCACACGATCACCAACAATCCTCACATCCAGAGACAACTGTCCAGCCTCACGACTAACCACACGATCACCAACAATCCTCACATCCAGAGACAACTGTCCAGCCTCACGACTAACCACACGATCAACAACAATCCTCACATCCAGAGACAACTGTTCAGCCTCACGACTAACCACACGATCAACAACAATCCTCACATCCAGAGACAACTGTCCAGCCTCAAGACTAACCACACGATCACCAACAATCCTCATATCCAGAGACAACTGTCCAGCCTCATGACTAACCACACGATCACCAACAATCCTCACATCCAGAGACAACTGTCCAGCCTCACGACTAACCACACGATCAACAACAATCCTCACATCCAGAGACAACTGTCCAGCCTCAAGACTAACCACACGATCACCAACAATCCTCATTTCCAGAGACAACTGTCCAGCCTCACGACTAACCACACGATCAACAACAATCCTCACATCCAGAGACAACTGTCCATTCTCACGACTAACCACACGATCAACAACAATCCTCTTATCCAGAGACAACTGTCCAGCCTCACGACTAACCACACGATCAAGAACAATCCTCATATCCAGAGACAACTGTCCAGCCTCATGACTAACCACACGATCAACAACAATCCTCATATCCAGAGACAACTGTCCAGCCTCACGACTAACCACACGATCAACAACAATCCTCACATCCAGAGACAACTGTCCAGCCTCATGACTAACCACACGATCAACAACAATCCTCTTATCCAGAGACAACTGTCCAGCCTCACGATTAACCACACGATCAACAGCAATCTTCTTATCCAGAGACAACTGTCCAGCCTCACGACTAACCACACGATCAACAACAATCCTCACATCCAGAGACAACTGTCCAGCCTCACGACTAACCACACGATCAACAACAATCCTCACATCCAGAGACAACTGTCCAGCCTCACGACTAACCACACGATCAACAACAATCCTCACATCCAGAGACAACTGTCCAGCCTCACGACTAACCACACGATCAACAACAATCCTCACATCCAGAGACAACTGTCCAGCCTCACGACTAACCAAACGATCACCAACAATCCTCACATCCAGAGACAACTGTCCAGCCTCACGACTAACCACACGATCACCTACAATCCTCACATCCAGAGACAACTGTCCAGCCTCACGACTAACCACACGATCAACAACAATCCTCACATCCAGAGACAACTGTCCAGCCTCACGACTAACCACACGATCAACAACAATCCTCATATCTAGAGACAACTGTCCAGCCTCAAGACTAATCACACGATCACCAACAATCCTCTTATCCAGAGACAACTGTCCAGCCTCATGACTAACCACACGATCACCAACAATCCTCACTTCCAGAGACAACTGTTCAGCCTCATGACTAACCACACGATCAACAACAATCCTCTTATCCAGAGACAACTGTCCAGCCTCATGACTAACCACACGATCAACAACAATCCTCATATCCAGAGACAACTGTCCAGCCTCACGACTAACCACACGATCAACAACAATCATCTTATCCAGAGACAACTGTCCAGCCTCACGACTAACCACACGATCAACAACAATCCTCACATCCAGAGACAACTGTCCAGCCTCACGACTAACCACACGATCACCTACAATCCTCACATCCAGAGACAACTGTCCAGCCTCACGACTAACCACACGATCAACAACAATCCTCACATCCAGAGGTAACTGTCCAGCCTCACGACTAACCACACAATCAACAACAATCCTCATATCTAGAGACAACTGTCCAGCCTCAAGACTAATCACACGATCACCAACAATCCTCTTATCCAGAGACAACTGTCCAGCCTCATGACTAACCACACGATCACAAACAATCCTCACTTCCAGAGACAACTGTTCAGCCTCATGACTAACCACACGATCAACAACAATCCTCTTATCCAGAGACAACTGTCCAGCCTCACGACTAACCACACGATCAACAACAATCCTCATATCCAGAGATAACTGTCCAGCCTCATGACTAACCACACGATCACCAACAATCCTCATATCCAGAGACAACTGTCCAGCCTCACGACTAATCACACGATCACCAACAATCCTCTTATCCAGAGACAACTGTCCAGCCTCATGACTAACCACACGATCACCAACAATCCTCACATCCAGAGACAACTGTTCAGCCTCATGACTAACCACACGATCAACAACAATCCTCTTATCCAGAGACAGCTGTCCAGCCTCACGACTAACCACACGATCAACAACAATCCTCATATCCAGAGACAACTGTCCAGCCTCTTGACTAACCACACGATCAACAACAATCCTCATATCCAGAGACAACTGTCCAGCCACACGACTAACCACACGATCAACAACAATCCTCACATCCAGAGACAACTGTCCAGCCTCACGACTAACCACACGATCACCAACAATCCTCACATCAAGAGACAACTGTCCAGCCTCAAGACTAACCACACGATCACCAACAATCCTCACATCCAGAGACAACTGTCCAGCCTCAAGACTAACCACACGATCACCAACAATCCTCACATCCAGAGACAACTGTCCAGCCTCAAGACTAACCACACGATCACCAACAATCCTCATATCCAGAGACAACTGTCCAGCCTCACGACTAACCACACGATCAACAACAATCCTCACATCCAGAGACAACTGTCCAGCCTCACGACTAACCACACGATCAACAACAATCCTCACATCCAGAGACAACTGTCCAGCCTCAAGACTAACCACACGATCAACAACAATCCTCATATCTAGAGACAACTGTCCAGCCTCAAGACTAATCACACGATCACCAACAATCCTCTTATCCAGAGACAACTGTCCAGCCTCATGACTAACCACACGATCACCAACAATCCTCACTTCCAGAGACAACTGTTCAGCCTCATGACTAACCACACGATCAACAACAATCCTCTTATCCAGAGACAACTGTCCAGCCTCACGACTAACCACACGATCGACAACAATCCTCATATCCAGAGACAACTGTCCAGCCTCATGACTAACCACACAATCAACAACAATCCTCATATCCAGAGACAACTGTCCAGCCTCACGACTAACCACACAATCAACAACAATCCTCACATCCAGAGACAACTGTCCAGCCTCATGACTAACCACACGATCAACAACAATCCTCATATCCAGAGACAACTGTCCAGCCTCACGACTAACCACACGATCAACAACAATCCTCACATCCAGAGACAACTGTCCAGCCTCATGACTAACCACACGATCAACAACAATCCTCACATCCAGAGACAACTGTCCAGCCTCATGACTAACCACACGATCACCAACAATCCTCACATCCAGAGACAACTGTCCAGCCTCATGACTAACCACACGATCAACAACAATCCTCTTATCCAGAGACAACTGTCCAGCCTCACGAATAACCACACGATCAACAACAATCCTCACATACAGAGACAACTGTCCAGCCTCACGACTAACCACACGATCACCAACAATCCTCACATCCAGAGACAACTATCCAGCCTCACGACTAACCACACGATCACCAACAATCCTCTTATCCAGAGACAACTGTCCAGCCTCACGAATAACCACACGATCAACAACAATCCTCACATCCAGAGACAACTGTCCAGCCTCACGACTAACCACACGATCACCAACAATCCTCTTATCCAGAGACAACTGTCCAGCCTCACGACTAACCACAAGATCACCAACAATCCTCATATCCAGAGACAACTGTCCAGCCTCACGACTAACCACACGATCACCAACAATCCTCATATCCAGAGACAACTGTCCAGCCTCATAACTAACCACACGATCACCATCAATCCTCACATCCAGAGACAACTGTCCAGCCTCACGACTAACCACACGATCACCAACAATCCTCATATCCAGAGACAACTGTCCAGCCTCATGACTAACCACACGATCAACAACAATCCTCATTTCCAGAGACAACTGTCCAGCCTCACGACTAACCACACGATCACCAACAATCCTCACATCCAGAGACAACTGTCCAGCCTCAAGACTAACCACACGATCAACAACAATCCTCTTATCCAGAGACAACTGTCCAGCCTCACGACTAACCACACAATCAACAACAATCCTCATATCCAGAGACAACTGTCCAGCCTCATGACTAACCACACGATCAACAACAATCCTCATATCCAGAGACAACTGTCCAGCCTCACGACTAACCACACGATCAACAACAATCCTCACATCCAGAGACAACTGTCCAGCCTCACGACTAACCACACGATCACCAACAATCCTCACATCCAGAGACAACTGTCCAGCCTCACGACTAACCACACGATCAACAACAATCCTCACATCCAGAGACAACTGTCCAGCCTCATGACTAACCACACGATCAACAACAATCCTCATATCCAGAGACAACTGTCCAGCCTCACGACTAACCACACGATCAACAACAATCCTCACATCCAGAGACAACTGTCCAGCCTCATGACTAACCACACGATCAACAACAATCCTCACATCCAGAGACAACTGTCCAGCCTCATGACTAACCACACGATCACCAACAATCCTCACATCCAGAGACAACTGTCCAGCCTCAAGACTAACCACACGATCACCAACAATCCTCACATCCAGAGACAACTGTCCAGCCTCATGACTAACCACACGATCAACAACAATCCTCATATCCAGAGACAACTGTCCAGCCTCATGACTAACCACACGATCAACAACAATCCTCATATCCAGAGACAACTGTCCAGCCTCACGACTAACCACACGATCAACAACAATCCTCACATCCAGAGACAACTGTCCAGCCGTATGACTAACCACACGATCACCAATGTAACCGGGTTGAAATTATCTTTACTTTATCTATACGTTTGAAATGTCACCAAATCCTGATGAACATTGTCTTCTATATGTTTAACATATGTTTTATTGTCAATACTTATGCCTGTATGTTGTATTCAGACCATGGTGTTAATACCTGTACTTTCACTTTAAGAGGTCGCAGGTTTTTGTGACGTAATTTATGCGCCTCCTTCAGTTCGCGCCAGGCTATCTGAGAGGAGGTAATGTAATATTTTGCTCGTCAGTTTTAAACACTCATTTCGGTTTTTGGATGATGCAAATTTTGTTTTATGCATGTATACATGTTAGTTTCGAGGTTGTAAACATGCAGTTAATGTCAATTGAACATAAACCTTGTAAACTGCCTTTTTGCAAGCTTTAAAGTAGACATTTTTCCACGTGCTAGTCTACAGAGTTTTCTGTATTATCTGCTAACAGGAGCTTGAGATCTGTATGCTGTGTGGGAAAGACTGCATGTGACGACAGCTTTATGTATTTTTTTGTTGATTTGTACAGGTATGTGTATAATGTTCATTATAATTCATTTAGCATAGTATTTACACTGGTTGTATTAAGCATGTGAAGGAAATTCATGTTGTCAATTACATTGAGCATTTTATAAGTTATTTAGTTCATTTTTACATTTTTATTTAAAAGTATTTTTGCTGATAATACTAAAAGGTTTATCAGTTATGTAGATTTGTGCAGTTCGCGCCAGGCTATCTGAGAGGAGGAGCTTGAGATCTGTATGCTGTGTGGGAAAGACTGCATGTGACGACAGCTTTATGTATTTTTTTGTTGATTTGTACAGGCAAATCCACTCTTCTGCCTTCATTAAAAGAGCAACCAGCAGACGGTCGTGGTCCGGGTCTTTTCTTTATTCAGCACAACAAGAACACAACGCAGATTATACAAGAGTTAACGGACGTGCATCCAACTTAACATAGAACTGTTAAAGACAAGACACACCCGTTACACCAACAATCCTCATATCCAGAGACAACTGTCCAGCCTCACGACTAATCACACGATCACCAACAATCCTCTTATCCAGAAACAACTGTCCAGCCTCATGACTAACCACACGATCAACAACAATCCTCACATCCAGAGACAACTGTTCAGCCTCATGACTAACCACACGATCAACAACAATCCTCTTATCCAGAGACAACTGTCCAGCCTCACGACTAACCACACGATCAACAACAATCCTCATATCCAGAGACAACTGTCCAGCCACACGACTAACCACACGATCAACAACAATCCTCACATCCAGAGACAACTGTCCAGCCTCAAGACTAACCACACGATCACCAACAATCCTCACATCCAGAGACAACTGTCCAGCCTCAAGACTAACCACACGATCACCAACAATCCTCACATCCAGAGACAACTGTCCAGCCTCAAGACTAACCACACGATCACCAACAATCCTCATTTCCAGAGACAACTGTCCAGCCTCATGACTAACCACACGATCACCAACAATCCTCACATCCAGAGACAACTGTCCAGCCTCAAGACTAACCACACGATCAACAACAATCCTCACATCCAGAGACAACTGTCCAGCCTTACGACTAACCACACGATCAACAACAATCCTCATATCCAGAGACAACTGTCCAGCCTCACGACTAACCACACGATCAACAACAATCCTCACATCCAGAGACAACTGTCCAGCCTCACGACTAACCACACGATCAACAACAATCCTCACATCCAGAGACAACTGTCCAGCCTCACGACTAACCACACGATCAACAACAATCCTCACATCCAGAGACAACTGTCCAGCCTCACGACTAACCACACGATCAACAACAATCCTCACATCCAGAGACAACTGTCCAGCCTCAAGACTAACCACACGATCAACAACAATCCTCACATCCAGAGACAACTGTCCAGCCTCACGACTAACCACACGATCACCAACAATCCTCTTATCCAGAGACAACTGTCCAGCCTCACGACTAACCACACGATCACCAACAATCCTCATATCCAGAGACAACTGTCCAGCCTCACGACTAACCACACGATCACCAACAATCCTCATATCCAGAGACAACTGTCCAGCCTCACGACTAACCACACGATCACCAACAATCCTCATATCCAGAGACAACTGTCCAGCCTCATGACTAACCACACGATCAACAACAATCCTCACATCCAGAGACAGCTGTCCAGCCTCAAGACTGACCACACGATCACCAATAATCCTCACATAAGCTGCATTCATTGACCTATCACCGACTATGTGTAAAAGTCAAAAGTAGTTCACTGGAAATCTATTTAATAATTCAATATTATAAATAAAATCATATAATTCATAGGGCCTACACATAAACACACTCTTTTTACAATACAGAGCGTTTCAAAGTAGCTTTACAGAGATAACAGGAAAATAATACAACACATGATGTTTTATTAACAAAGTTCGGGAGGAGCACGTTCAGATAATTAAACCTAATTAAACACACGTGGAGCACATTCAGATAATCAAACCTAATTAGACACGAGTGGTGCTTAATCAACGAGTTAAGCGCTGTGTATATATACAGCAAACTTACCTCCGTTCATTGACAGTTTAACAGCATTTGGCCCCGCAGTACCTTCCTAACATGCCCGAATCGAGCGCTTCCCGTTTGATGAAGAATCTTTCGTCCTTCAGGATTAGGAATCTTTGCCACAATCCTCTGGTATTATCTCGTGGGCGTCAGGCCAAACAAATGGGTCCTCGCCACCGTGGGCGAAACATCAGCAATCTACTTCCGCATATTTCTTTAAACTGGACCATTCAATAATTCCTGCCATAGAGAAATGGTCATAAGGCAATGCCGCCCTCTTAATTCGAAGGAACGGGTCTTCCTCCAGCGTCAGGCCGCCGCAGCAGGCCCTAAGTAAGCCGCGCTGCAGATTCAGTCCCGGTCAGTCCACACTCAACATCTGCCGGGTCAACTCTGTGAGTGCTTGGCTCAAAACCTTTTCGTTTTCTGTCCCTAATTGAACTTCGTATCACTTCAGTTGTTGAATCACGAGCAAGTTATGCTATCTGGATACTAATTTTGATCGGGGGAACGCGCGTTTTAAATAGTTTCCGTACAAATGATTTGCCGTTCATTAACGCAAAGATTTTTAGCCTCAAGACTAAATTGCGCATGTGTCACGTTGCTCCGGCGAATTACTTCATTAATCCTTGTTTTTCTGCTTTACCACGCATTTATAAGCAAGCACTTTCTATTTTTATATCATGTGAACTTATCCACGAAACTATTCCTTATAAAAAACAATTAGATTGCTTTGATATCGCTACTTATATCCAACCTTTCGATTCTCGGCTACTAGCCTTTAGCCCGCTAACATTTCACGCGTGGCCTCGGCCGTCTAATATTACACCCTTTCACTGAAAGGACACGGATTATATTTGACATTGCAGTCCTAAATTAGTACTGATAGTTGTAGTATCACTGCTAATTTACAGCTCATTTGTTATAATGGCGAACATATCGGATGCGTGTCTAACTTTACCTCTGAGTGCAGGTGAGGACACTTTCGAGCTATTCTCGGTGAATCTGGAGCTGGAATCCGTGGAGAAACAGATCCGTGGTCTGCTGGAAAAGCAAGCCGAGCTGTTGGATCGGCGATCTGCACTTGAAGCAGCACGCGCCGATGCTCACAAGACAGTGGTTAGTAACTGTTTAACTCCGAGTTCGTCTACTCCGTGTGTTTCTCTGTCCAGAAGGACGCGATCATCTCGGGCTTCATTTACTCCGGCACCGACACAACACAATGGACCATGGATCACGCAGCGGAAGACGCGAGCCAGGACCAGAGCTACTCCTCCGCCCCTCCCGGTCTTCGAGATCTCCACTCGGAACCGTTTCTCCCCTCTTCGCGAGTCGAAACGCGACGACGCCGTGATCATTGGCACGTCCATGGTCCGCCATGTCCGTGCTACCTCAGGTAAAGGTAAGGTGCGCTCTCACTGCTTTCCTGGTGCTCGTGTTCTTGATATCGCTGCACAGGTTCCCGAAATCCTGACCGGGGACGAGCGCGTCGGAGCTGTGGTGCTGCATGCGGGAGGGAGCGACATCAGGCTGCGGCAGACGGAGGTTCTGAAGAGGGACTACATGAGCCTGATCGGTACGCAACACAGCGCCTGAGGCAACGATCATCGTGTCTGGACCGCTTCCCACGTACCGACTAGGACAGGAAAGGTTCAGTAGACTATTTGCACTAAATGAATGGTTAATGTCACTGTGTAATGAACAGAAACTGCTCTTTGTAAATAATTGGAATCTGTTTTGGGAGAGACCCAGGCTGTACCGTGCTGATGGCCTTCACCCCAGCAAAATCGGAGCGGCTGTTCTGTCGGATAATATCTCCAAGACGTTACGCACCAGATGACTAATAAGTCAAAATCCAAATCACAGTCTTTGCTGTCCAAACTTAATTGATATACGTAGTGAAGAACATTATATAGAAACTGTGTCTATTCCTCGTTTAGTGAAGCCAAACAATAAATCTAGTGCAGGATCTAGCAAAAATCTTATTGTAATTAAACCAGAAAATCTAAATATCAGTGAACAAAAAGAATTTCTAAAGCTAGGTCTTCTAAACATTAGATCGCTCACACCTAAAGCGGTTATTGTAAATGAAATGGTTATAAGCATGTACTGTTATAAGCATGAGCCCCGTCTGACTGGTCGTGGCGGCGGTGTTGCAACAATCTATAAAGATATTCTTAATGTTTCTCAGAAAACAGGTCACAGATTTAATTCGTTTGAAGTACTTATGCTAAATGTTACGCTCTTAGATGTAAGAAAGAAATCCATATTATCTCTAGCCTTGGCTACTGTATATAGACCTCCAGGGCCATATGCTGAATTTCTAAAAGAAATTGCAGACTTTCTCTCGGATCTATTGGTCAATGTCGATAAAGCAATAATTGTTGGAGATTTTAACATACACGTAGACAATAAAAATGATGCGTTAGGGGCTGCGTTTACAGATTTATTAAACTCCTTTGGGGTCAAGCAAAACGTCCGTGGCCCCACTCATCGTCTAAATCGTACACTAGATTTAATTATATCATATGGAACCAATCCAACTGATGTAGATATTATACCGCAAAGTAATGATGTCACTGATCATTACATGGTAACGTGCATAATACGTACTGCTGAAATATGTCATGTTGCGCCACGTTATAGACCAGGCAGAACAATCCTTCCAACCACTATAGATAGATTCTCAAATAGCTTACCTGATCTATCTCAGCTGCTCAGTGAACCCAAACAAACAGATGAACTAGAGGAAATGACTAGCAGTTTGAGCACCATTTTCACTAGTACAATAGATATTGTTGCACCAATTAGATTAAAAAAGGTTAAAGAGAAAACTAAAGCACCCTGGTACAACATTGTTACGCATGATATCAAGAGAGAAACTCGTAACCTAGAGCGTAAATGGAAACAAACTAATTTAGAGGTCTTTAGAATCGCGTGGAAAGACAGTATGTCACGTTATAAAAAGGCTCTAAAAACAGCCAGGGCTGAGCACCTCCGCAAACTAATAGAAAATAACCAAAATAATCCAAGGTTCTTATTTAACACCGTGGCTAGACTAACAAATAAACAGACATCACCAGAGCAAAATATACCGTTACAGTTTAGTAGTAATGATTTTATGAATTATTTCAATGAGAAAATAGAAAGCATTCGAAACACAATTATAAATGTACAATCCTCTATGGTCTCTTATGCTTCAACCTCAATTATGGCCCCTCTAGAACAACTACACCGCTTTGCAACGATAGGACAGGAAGAGCTAAATAAACTTATTATTGCATCTAAACCAACAACATGCTCATTAGATCCAATACCCACTAAACTACTGAAAGAAGTGTTACCTGTAGTGGAAGAGCCTCTTCTCAATATTATTAACTCGTCTTTATTCTTAGGTCATGTTCCAAGAATATTCAAGTTGGCAGTAATAAAACCTCTCATTAAGAAACCGCAACTAGATCCAAATAACCTAGCAAATTACAGACCCATTTCAAATCTTCCATTTATGTCCAAAATACTAGAAAAAGTTGTATCCGCTCAACTGTGCTCTTTTTTGCAAGAAAATGATATCTATGAAAAATTCCAGTCAGGATTCAGACCGCATCATAGTACAGAAACTGCGCTAGTTAAAATTACAAATGATCTACTCTTAGCTTCGGATCAAGGCTGTATCTCAATATTAGTCCTACTTGATCTTAGCGCCGTGTTCGACACTATAGATCATAAAATACTCTTGGATCGACTACAAAACTACACTGGTGTTCAGGGACAGGCATTAAGCTGGTTTAGATCGTACTTATCTGACCGTTATCATTTTGTCTCTTTACACGGGGGAAAATCAAAGTTAACGTCAGTAGACTACGGAGTACCGCAAGGATCGGTGCTAGGCCCTCTGCTATTCTCAATATATATGCTGCCACTTGGTAATATTATAAGAAAACATGGAATTAATTTCCACTGTTATGCTGACGACACTCAATTATATATTTCATCACGACCAGATGAAAACACTACCTCATCTAAATTGACAGAATGTCTCAAAGATATAAAATGCTGGATGACGCGTAATTTCCTGCTATTAAATTCAGATAAAACGGAGGTATTACTTATTGGTCCAAAAAACTGCACACAAAACCTCTTACAATACAACTTTAATTTAGAAGGATGTCCTGTTACTTTTTCCACTACAGTAAAAGACCTGGGTGTTATACTAGACCGCAACTTGTCTTTCGAAAATCATATTTCATCTGTTACAAGAACAGCCTTTTTCCACCTTAGAAACATTGCTAAATTACGTAACATGCTATCTGTTTCTGATGCAGAAAAGTTAGTTCATGCATTCATGACCTCGAGACTAGATTACTGTAATGCTTTATTAGCTGGTTGTCCTGCATCCTCAATAAACAAGCTACAGTTAGTTCAAAATGCAGCCGCTAGAGTTCTTACTAGATCAAGAAAATATGATCATATAACACCGATTTTATCATCTCTACACTGGTTACCTATTAAGTTCCGTATCAATTACAAAGTACTACTACTGACCTATAAAGCCCTTAATGGTTTAGCTCCTATGTACTTAACGGACCTTCTTTCGCCCTACAATCCACCGCGTTCTCTAAGATCACTAAATTCAAGGCTTCTGGTCATTCCTAGGATATCGAAGTCCACGAAAGAAGGGAGGGCATTCTCGCATTTAGCTCCAAAACTCTGGAATAGCCTTCCCGATACGGTCCGATGCTCTGACTCGCTGACACAGTTTAAAACTAGACTAAAGACGTGTCTCTTTAGTCAAGCATTCACATAATGCTTACCTTTTAGTCCTCTGCTATGCCATACGGAACCGTTTGCCACTGAAACTGCTTAACGCACCAGTGGGGCTCGACAGCCTTATAGACAAACGGGTCGGTCCGTATGGTTGCGGTTGGGTTGCGGAGAGTTTGGGTTGCGGAGAGTTGTGAGATTATGGTTTTCTAACACCTACTCCCGTGTAATGGAAATCATTATGAACATCAGCTATGCTAATTATTTCCCATCTGCCTTTCTGCTGTTATCTCGGGACGCTTGTCCCGAGAAAAATGGCGTTCGTAGGCTCCAGTTTGGTATCCTGCCTCTCACAGGGATTTCGGATGCCCCAACGCCTGTGATGAGAAGACCAACGCCTGTGAAGAGACGACTCAACGCCTGCGAAGAGACGACTCAACGCCGGCGATATGTTATCCCCTTAATATTACATGATTAACTAAATTTATTTTTTCCAGGTACTTTCTGATATGCACTTACTGTAAAGCTTCTTTGAAACCCTATGATTGTTAGCCAGAGGAGAACTGGCCCCTGACTAGCCTGGGTTCTCCCAAGGTTTTTTTCTCCATCCAATCTGATGGAGTTTTGGTTCCTTGCCACTGTCGCCTTGCTTTTGGCTTGCTTAGTTGGGGATATTTAATATTCAACAATATTATTGAACTGTGTTGTACTACTTTCATGTTATCACTGTGAAGCTGCTTTGATGCAATCTGTATTGTGAAAAGCGCTATATAAATAAATGTGACTTGACTTGACTTAACGCGATGCTTCCTTTTGGTAAACTCACACGTAAACAATAGGTCGCACATTACGTGCAGATTGCACACAGAATCATTAAGAACCTTTCGTTAACACTGTCCTGCAATTTATTTACAAAAATCGCTTAGAAACTTAAAGTTATAGCATAAATGCATTTTTATTTTTATTTTTATTTTTTTGAAGTAGGTAGGCTAGTTTAAAGCCACAGTTTCACTATTGGTTTTTCTGATTCAGAACGAACAAATCGGCAGGTAATATGACCCATAGAAATGATCAAAATAAACGAAATAAACGGAGAAAATAAGAACATTTTCGTACGTTTAATAATCGATCTCTCAGCCCCGCACAGTTTCTGCTGAGCTCGGGATTCCAATTGCACAGGTTAAAACCATGGGTTCAGCCTCGTCCATTTGAATTCTGGGCATTAACTTGGATACAGTTGTTTTCCACGCCTCACTGCACAAGAAAAAATCGATAGGATATTTTGATCTCGCCCACCTTCCCACTGTTCTAAAACGCGAACTGCTATCTTTGCTCGGCCACTTAAACTTCAGATGCGCATAATCCTGCAAGGATTTAATCTCTCACCACCTCTTCGCGTTTTTGATTAACGCGCAAGAAGACGAGCATCGGCCCACCAGGCCCCAACCTACATTTCTCCACTGCCGCAGCAGTGATGTCTTCTCCGCTCCCGCAGGAGCTCATTTCTCCAGGTAAGTTTTCTGCTCCCGCAGGAGCTCTGTTTCTCTGGACACAAGTTTGACCCATGCTTTTTGCTTAAAGTTGAAGACCCAACTTTGTGTATGTTTTGTAAAATTCCCTTATCTGTCAAACATGTTTTATTAGATTGTTCTGCCCTTCATGCAAGCAGAATGCTCTTTTATGAAGTTTCTTCATTGAAGGACATATTTAATGAGATTATGCCTGAAAAGGTTTTAGATTTTTTATCATGTTAATTTAAATATATATATTATATAATATGACTTGTTGTTTATATTTGCTTTGTTTTTATTGTATTTATATGATATTTGTATTTTTGTGATTGAATTTTTGCCATGAAAATAGCTCTGGATGCCGACATGGCATTAAATAAAATAATCGGATCTGTTTCTCTGGCTATTTTCTCCACTGCCGCTGCAGTGATGTCTCCTCTGCTCCCGCAGGAGCTCTTTTTTCTCCAGGTAAGTTTCTCCACTGCCGCAGCAGTGATGTCTCCTTTGCTCCCGCAGGAGCTCTTTTTTTCTCCAGGTAAGTTTCTCCACTGCCACAGTAGTGACGTCTCCTCTGCTCCCGCAGGAGCTCTGTTTCTCTGGCTATTTTCTCCACTGCCGCAGCAGTGATGTCTCCTCTGCTCCCGCAGGAGCTCTGTTCCTCTGGCTATTTTCTCCACTAACACAGTAGTGACGTCTCTGCTCCCGCAGGAGCTCTGTTTCCCTGGCTATTTTCTCCACTGCCACAGTAGTGACGTCTCTGCTCCCGCAGGAGCTCTGTTTCCCTGGCTATTTTCTCCACTGCCACAGTAGTGATGTCTCTGCTCCCGCAGGAGCTCTGTTTCCCTGGCTATTTTCTCCACTGCCACAGTAGTGACGTCTCTGCTCCCGCAGGAGCTCTGTTTCCCTGGCTATTTTCTCCACTGCCGCAGCAGTGATGTCTCTGCTCCCGCAGGAGCTCTGTTTCCCTGGCTATTTTCTCCACTGCCGCAGCAGTGATGTCTCTGCTCCCACAGGAGCTCTGTTTCCCTGGCTATTTTCTCCACTGCCGCAGCAGTGATGTCTCTGCTCCCGCAGGAGCTCTGTTTCCCTGGCTATTTTCTCCACTGCCGCAGCAGTGATGTCTCTGCTCCCGCAGGAGCTCTGTTTCCCTGGCTATTTTCTCCACTGCCGCAGCAGTGATGTCTCCTTTGCTCCCGCAGGAGCTCTTTTTTTCTCCAGGTAAGTTTCTCCACTGCCACAGTAGTGACGTCTCCTCTGCTCCCGCAGGAGCTCTGTTTCTCTGGCTATTTTCTCCACTGCCGCAGCAGTGATGTCTCCTCTGCTCCCGCAGGAGCTCTGTTTCTCTGGCTATTTTTCCACTGCCGCAGCAGTGATGTCTCCTCTCCAGTACCTCACTATTCAGAATTAATATTCCTGTTAAAACCCCTACGTGATGCCTCTTTCTCTGTCCAGCGAGCATTGGTCTCCCAGCGGACGTTGCATGCATCTATGTTTCCTCTTTCTCTGTCCAGCGAGCATTGGTCTCCTAGCGGACGTTGCATGCATCTATGTTTCCTCTTTCTCTGTCCAGCGAGCATTGGTCTCCCAGCGGACGTCGCATGCATCTATGTTTCCTCTTTCTCTGTCCAGCGAGCATTGGTCTCCCAGCGGACGTCGCATGCATCTATGTTTCCTCTTCCTCTGTCCAGCGAGCATTGGTCTCCCAGCGGACATTGCAAAGCATCTATGTTTTCTCCTTTTTCTGTCCAGCGAGCATTGGTCTCCCAGCGGACTTTGCATAATTCTGTCCAGCGAGCATTGGTCTCCCAGCGGACATTGCAAGCATCTATGTTTCCTCTTTTCTGTCCAGCGAGCATTGGTCTCCCAGCGGACATTGCATAATTCTGTCCAGCGAGCATTGGTCTCCCAGCGGACATTGCAAGCATCTATGTTTCCTCTTTTTCTGTCCAGCGAGCATTGGTCTCCCAGCGGACTTTGCATGCATCTATGTTTTCTCTTTTTCTGTCCAGCGAGCATTGGTCTCCCAGCGGACTTTGCATGCATCTATGTTTTCTCTTTCCCATCCAACAGGTATCGATTTCCCAGCGGACAGCAAGAAATCTCCAGTCCGGGCTTCCAAAAAACGCGCCACTCCACCGTCAGCCGGTAGGGCCCATCAGCCCGACGCTGTGAGCTGCTCCCGTCGGAAGCTACATGGGCCCTCCTGGTTGGGCATTCCCAAATCTTGTCAACCAGTAGGGCCCGTCCGCCCAGCGCAGTGAGCTGCTCCCGCCAGAGGCAACACGGGCCCTCCTGGTCAGGCGGCATAAATCACGCTGTTCATCGGCCGGTAGAGCTCGCCTGTCTGACGCTGTGAGCTGCTCCCGTCGAGAAACGGTGCGAGCCCTCCCAACTGTTGTTCCAAATTACGACTGCTCCCCGTTCGTGAGCCAGCAGGCCCTCCTGGTCAAGCAACCAGGCTTATTTTCAAAACGCCAGCCCGCCAAATTCTCTGCGTTTTGGGGGGTCTTTAGTCTGGCGGCTGTCCTTTGCTCTTTTTGCCTTTTGGGGGAGTACTCTGGGTTCGGGCAAAATTCCGAGCTCGGAGCCCTCCCCCCGGACAGCACGCCAAATACGCATAATCTTTACTCTGTTTAATTGATGTAAGTGTGAACTCGTGAAATGATGTTTTATTAACAAAGTTCGGGAGGAGCACGTTCAGATAATTAAACCTAATTAAACACACGTGGAGCACATTCAGATAATCAAACCTAATTAGACACGAGTGGTGCTTAATCAATGAGTTAAGCGCTGTGTATATATACAGCAAACTTACCTCCGTTCATTGACAGTTTAACAGCATCCCTCCACCACCCCATCTCCTCACTTATAGTCCTAATACTCTTACAACAACGGGGGGAGTACTCTGGGTTCGGGCAAAATTCCGAGCTCGGAGCCCTCCCCCCCGGACAGCACGCCAAATACGCATAATCTTTACTCTGTTTAATTGATGTAAGTGTGAACTCGTGAAAGTTTGTTTCTTGAAGAAAATAGCGTCACAGTCCAGCTTAAGTAAGTTCAGTGATGCTTCATTTCAGTTGTAAAAAATGTATTAATGTACTGTATATAGCCGCTCTGGAGAAAACAGTGATGTCATCGTCCAGCTCAGATAATAATACAGCGAGATATACTCAATGCACAGGGGCTTGAATGAATGAATAAATGAATGAATAATACGGATTATCAAGCAGTGTTTATTGTTTCATTGTTTGCTGCATTGTTGTTGTTGCTTTGGCATTTCATTTCATCGTCTTTATTGAAAGCTCAGGGTTAGGGAAAGCTTTTGTGTTAAACTAGTTCGCCTGTTTGCGTGTTAATGATTGTTTCGATGAAAACGATTGTTTCACCTTAAGATGTTAATCTTCTGTGTATAGAAAAGACACTGTATTTACTATAAATACATGTTATATATGTTTGTGTTCTTTTGAAATACTGTTAGGTCGATGTGACTGATTGAACTAGAGCATTTAACAATGTGATTTTGTGGCCTCAAGTTCTCATACATCACACACAGATTTAATGGAAATCCAGGATGGAGAGACACCTGACGAAACGTGTAAACCCACCCAAGATCACATGACTGGGGATGGATTCTGTCAATGAGGGCTGAATGCTACACTCTAAAAGACACTAGGTTAAAAACAACCCAAGGGCTGGGTAAATTTAGGACAGCACACGTGTTGGGTTAATTTTACTCAGCAAATTGGGTTGTTGATTTAACCCAGCATAGTTGACTCATTTTTACTATACTGGGGTTAGGGTTAGGTTAGGGGCTTGCATGATAATTCCTTTATTTACAATCATATTTTACAGTATAGTATATTTTATATCATTTTTAATACATATTGCAGTAACACTTTAGAATACGGTTCCTTCGTTAATGAATAACTACACAAGAACCAATGAGTAACACAATATTAACAATCTAGTAACTATTATTAACTAACAAGAAACTCTGATTAACGAACTAGTAAGTAATAGCGCACAGATGAAAGTGGTAGTTCACTATTAAAGCTGCAGTAGGGAGTTTTGAGAAAACGTTGATTAAGCCTGAAAATTTGAACAAGCACAACTTACAGGTCCCACCCCCTTGCTCTCTGCTGCGCTACAGCCCTCCCTCCACAGCTCGTCCTCCATAGCGGAGCCCGTCGTGAACGCGCAGGCTAGTAAACAGGCCCACCGATGACGGTGGATAAAAAGTTATATGGCACATTCACTAATAGGGACTAAACGTCAATAATATGCTTTACATTGACTATGGCCTGCCCATACTTTTGACTACAAACTTGGTCCTCAAATCATTATGTATTTTCCAATAGCCTACATGTAACTTTATAACGTTGCACTCTTTCTATAAGTTATAAATAGCTAGTAAGATAACGTTAATATAACGGTGTAGTGACCCACAAGGAAGTCTGAAAGAGACATTCACCAAGGGACTGTACCTTTAAGGAAGGGGGGGTTAGACGATGACGAGTTCCGGTTTTTGACGTTGTGTTTATGTTTGGATATCACTCGCTGACTTGTGATATAAATATTGAAGTGGATAGTAAAGTTGACTCGACGCATCTCCGTCTCTTGTCTCCTCACTTACTGCACTCCACATTGGTGACCCCTGACGCGAGTTGAACACGGCTGAATTATGTCACACAACGACGGTGGTGAAAACGCTGCGGCCGCTGCTAGCGGCGCGGCTAATGTCGGGGCTATCTACGCAGCCACCATCAAGTTACCGGACTTTTGGCAGCACAATCCACGGCCGTGGTTTCAGCACATCGAGGCACAGTTCCAGCTGAGAGGAATAACACAGGACGTTACAAAGTATTTCCACGTGGTAGCGGCCTTAGATGCCTCGACGACGGCCAGGGCTATGGCGCTGTTAGAGGCTCCTCCAGCTGACGGCAAGTACGACGCACTTAAAACGTTCCTGTTGAGCCTCTTTGAACTGTCAGAACTGGAGAAGGCAGACCGCCTGCTGTCCCTGAACGGCCTTGGCGACAGCAAGCCGTCCGAGTTAATGGAGAGGATGCTGGCGGTGCTGGGCGCGGCGGATCCCTCGTTCCTTTTCGCCCACATATTCCTGCGGCAGCTTCCAGCACCCGTGCGCACCGCACTGGCTAGTTCCCCCCTCCCTTCCTCCAGAGACTACCGAGCACTGGCTGTGGAGGCAGACAGGATATTCCTCGCCAACCAACAGCAGTTTGTCCATGCACTGCTGCCCACCCAGCGCACGTCTGTTCCACCCTCGGAGGACGACCCAGACACTGCAGCTGCTGTGACGGCCCGCCGACAGCGTGAGGACGGGTGGTGTTATTACCATTCCAGGTTTGGGGCAAAAGCCAAGCAGTGTCGTCAGCCTTGCAGTTTCGGAGCCCAGGGAAAAGCCAGGGCCGGCGCTCATTAGCAGCTATGGGCGCTGGCCGTGACTGCAAGCTGTTATTCATCACTGACACCTTGTCCGGCCGGCGGCTGCTGGTCGATTCTGGGGCTCAGCGCAGCATCCTGCCGGCGCAGCCTGTGGACACCATGGCTGTCGGACACGGCCCCCCGATGGACGCCGCTAACGGCACACCCATTCGCACCTATGGCACGAGGCATGTGGAAGTGTGTTTCGGCGGACGGCGTTTCGGCTGGGACTTCGTCATGGCTGCTGTGTCTACGTCGCTCCTGGGGGCGGATTTTCTCTGCGCTTATAGACTGTTGGTGGATGTTACAAACTGCCGCCTGATCGACGCCCTCTCTTTTGCTTCGTACCCCTGCACGCTGGGAGGGACAGGGGCGCTTTGTCTGTCGAACACGCTGGCCAACGGGAACCTGTATCAACGCCTACTTGCTGAGTTCCCTGACATCACCACACCCACGTTTTCATCGGCGGTGGCTAAGCATGGCGTGGAGCACTACATCACCACGGTGGGCCCCCCAGTCTACGCACGAGCCCGGCGCCTCGACTCTGCCAAGCTCGCTATCGCCAGGGAGGAGTTCGCCACCATGGAGCACCTCGGCATCGTGCGCCGCTCCAACAGCCCGTGGGCGTCCCCCCTGCACATGGTGACCAAGGCTGATGGCGGATGGCGTCCCTGTGGAGATTTCCGTCGCCTGAACGACGCCACCACACCCGACCGGCACCCAGTGCCGCACATCCAGGACTTTTCCGCCCACCTAGCCGGTGCCACCATTTTCTCAAAGGTGGACCTGGTGCGCGGTTACCACCAGGTGCCTGTCCACCCGCAGGATGTCCCCAAAACAGCAGTCATCACACCCTTTGGCCTTTTCGAATTCCTACGGATGCCTTTCGGCCTCAAGGGGGCAGCGCAGACGTTTCAGCGTCTCATGGACTCGGTGCTGCGAGATATGCCGTTCATGTTTGTTTACTTGGACGACATTCTCGTGGCCAGCGCGTCCGCAGACGACCACCGGACGCATCTCCGGCAGTTGTTCGGCCGGCTCAGTGAGCATGGCCTCATCATCAACCCGGCCAAGTGCGAGTTTGGCCGGTCATCCATCACTTTCCTCGGCCACCACGTCACCCCACAGGGGGCAGTTCCCCTCCCTGCCAAGGTGGAGGCCGTCGCCAGTTTTCCACGCCCACGCACTGTGAAGTCCCTGCAGGAGTTCCTGGGCATGGTGAACTTCTACAACCGTTTCCTCCCCCGTGCGGCCCAGCTCATGCGTCCATTGTACTACGCTTTGCGGGGTAGGAGACCGGCGGACGTGTTGGCTTGGTCCCCAGAGATGGCTGATGCGTTTGATGCTGCCAAAACTGCGCTGGCCAACGCTGCTCTGCTGGCGCACCCGTCTCCGACCGCCCCAGTTGCTCTTACTACGGACGCCTCTGATTATGCCGTGGGTGCTGTGTGTGAGCAGTGGGTGAGCGGAGCCTGGCAGCCGCTGGCCTTTTTCAGCAGGAAGCTCCGGGACAATGAGAGGAAGTACAGCGCCTTCGACAGGGAGCTCCTGGGTCTTTTCCTTGCCACCCGTCATTTCCGTTTCCTGTTGGAGGGTCGGCGGTTCACGGCTTTCGTTGACCACAAGCCGCTGACGTTTGCTATGGCCAAGTCTACGGAGCCGTGGTCTGGTCGACAGCAGCGTCAGCTCTCGGCCATCTCCGAGTTTACCACTGACATTCAGCACGTGGCTGGCAAGGACAATTTCGTCGCCGACTGCCTCTCCCGGGCGGTCGCTGGTTCCGTCCACTTGGGCCTCGACTATGCGGCTATGGCTGCGGATCAAATGGCGGACTCTGAGGTGCAAGCCTACAGGACGGCCCCCACGGCGCTGCTCATGGAAGATGTGATGTTTGACACGGCCAACGCTACACTCCTCTGCGACGTCTCCACTGGCCAACCTCGCCCCATGGTACCTGCTGGCTGGAGGCATAAAGTTTTTAACGCCATCCATGGTCTTTCCCACCCGGGGGTGAAGGCCTCTACCAAGCTGGTGGGGGCCAAGTTCGTCTGGCCGGGACTGCGGAGGGACATCAGGGCCTGGGCTGCGGCCTGTGTGGCGTGCCAGCGCGCAAAGGTGACTCGTCATACCAAGGCTCCTTTGGCACCCTTCAAAGTGCCAGAGAGACGTTTTGATCATGTGAATGTGGACCTGGTGGGCCCACTTCCCCCCTCCCGTGGTTACACCTACCTCCTCACCATGGTGGACAGGACCACCAGGTGGCCAGAAGTAGTTCCCCTGTCCTCCACTACATCAGCGGAAGTGGCCCGGGCGTTCATTATGGCTTGGGTGGCCCGTTTTGGCACACCGTCCGACCTCTCCTCGGACCGGGGTCCGCAGTTCACATCGGAGCTTTGGTCTGCGTTCGCCGAGGTCCTTGGGGTGAAGGTCCACCGTACCACAGCCTATAACCCACAGAGCAACGGATTGTGCGAGCGGTTTCATCGTGACATGAAGGCCGCGCTCAGGGCCAGCCTTACGGGCAGCGACTGGGCTGACCGCCTCCCATGGGTTATGCTTGGCCTTCGCTCCGCCCCTAAGGAAGATCTTCAAGCCTCATCGGCCGAGCTGGTGTATGGCCAGCCTCTGCGTGTTCCGGGGGAGTTTCTTCCAGATGCCACGGCCCCGTGGTCAGTTGCCTCACATCGGGCTGCGTCTCGGGACATTGCAGATGCTTTTGTTCCTATTCCAACATCTCACCATGGCCTTCCCCGGTCCTATGTGCCCAAGGATTTACCATCAGCCAAGTATGTCTTCATCCGCCATGATGGCCATCGGACACCGCTGCAGCCCCCATACGATGGGCCCTTCCGTGTCCTGGTGGGGGGGTCTAAGAACTTTGTGGTGGATATGGGGGGCAGGCCTGAGCGGGTGGCTATTGACCGTCTCAAGCCTGCTCATGTGGATATTGGCGAACCGCTTCAGCTGGCCCTGCCCCCACGGCGAGGGCGCCCACCTGCGGCAACCTCGACCCCTGCCCCTGCCCCTGTCCCTGCCCCGCCCCTTGCCCTTGGCCCCTCTACTGTTAAGCGCAGCCGCTATGGCCGCCCAGTCCGCCCCCCTGTACGTTGATTTTGTTGGAGGGACTGTTATGTGCTGGACTGTCCTGTTTTGCACTAGTGCATAGTGTCACATGTTCTATTTGGGGTACATGTTCGGCCTGGCCCTGTTTATGGGTGAATTCTGGGGGGGCCTGTGTAGTGACCCACAAGGAAGTCTGAAAGAGACATTCACCAAGGGACTGTACCTTTAAGGAAGGGGGGGGTAGACGATGACGAGTTCCGGTTTTTGACGTGTTTATGTTTGGATATCACTCGCTGACTTGTGATATAAATATTGAAGTGGATAGTAAAGTTGACTCGACGCATCTCCGTCTCTTGTCTCCTCACTTACTGCACTCCACAACGGTAACTAACGTTACAGTATGTAAGTAATTATTCTAGCGATATATAATGCTAGATAACGTGTGCTAGTATATTATTTCAGCAACATGACAAGCCAGTGAATTAGCAGGTTTCAATTGTTGCTTAGCAGAGTGCGTGACATTTTATCTACATGTTATGCGGCTATAGAGTTTTGACACTGAGTCAATGGGCTCTGTGTAATTCTTTCTTTTTCGCTTGTTTATCGTCATCAGTCTTTTTCCTTTTACCTCTTTGTTTTATGAGCAGGTGTCACTGGAGAATCGGCAGTTTAGGTTGTTTCTCCGTCATAAGCACAGTTGCAGCTCGCCGGCAATCTTGAGTTTGAACGACGGCTCGCGCTCCGGCGCTCGCGCTGTGCAAGAGAGGGGTGTGATCAGCGCGTACACGAGCGTGATTGACACTGCTAAGACACTCCTCCCGGCTCTGATTGGTTGTTTCTGACCGGGAGCGTGTATTTCTTGCAAATGGCAATAGGACCACTGGGAGGAGCCAGAGGAGCTTGATTTTTACACAGATTATCTGTCTCATATTCTACTGTCTGGACATAATGACAGTTTTAGCAAATAAATGTTTTCAAAAGTTACCTACAGGAGCTTTAACTAATCAATAACTACTATTTTTTAATGCTTCCCAGAGAACTACTGAAAAAGTTTATTAACAATCTAGTACCTACTCTTAACTAAAAAGAAACTCTGATTAACGAATTAGTAAGTAATAGCGCACAGATGAAAGTGGTACTTCACTATTAACTAATCAATAACCACTATTTTTTTTTAATGCTTCCCAGAGAACAACTGACAATTTTCATAATTCGTGCAAAACTAATCAATAACCAATGCAGGACAAATGACTAGCACTACATTAACATTTGAACTGCTACTGTAAACAATACACAAGGTTGTTTACATTATCAATTTGTAATAGCATAGCAGACTTATGATTTGGGAAAGCTGTTAATAATTGGCCTATGCTGTCTATTTATCAACTGAATCATTTTAAAGAAATGGATTTTTAAATGCAGTTGTCAGGACCTTACTTGTCCTGTGGCCAATTTTTCGGCATTCCTCTGGACTGGCATTGAATCACTAGAGTCACGGTGAGTACTGGGACATATTGAGTCTTCAGCCACCCAAATACCATACAGTTATTTTATTATTTAACCTACCTCCCCAAAACATATGTTTTTATGTATGTCTCCTAGCTCATATATATATATATATATATATATATATATGTGTGTATATATGTGTGTGTGTGTGTGTGTGTGTGTGAGAGTGCATATCTTGTGAGTGAGAAGATTCTACACTTTATTGGCTTTTCATTAGTAACTACTGTAAGAATCATGGTAACAAACTAATAATGACTCAAGTGTTACTACATAGTTCTATGGGAATTACTAATTATTTGGATCCGTATTCTAAAGTGAAGATCATGGGAACTAACTAGTAATGACTAAAGTGTTACTACATACTTCTAAAGAAATGTTCTAAAAGTATACTAAAGTTCTACTAAAGTTCACCAAAAATCTCAAACGCTTGAAATGACTTTTGTGTTTGGTTGCACAAATCATGACAAGATCACGTAGTAACACTTAACATTTAAGCTCTTTTGACAAATATTGAAAGTAAGAATTAAACATTTAGAAGTAATTCCAGAGTAATGGTCCAGTCTCTGCTGTCCCGGTTCTTCCATTGTAACACACTGTAACACACTGGAAGAACTTCTAACTTCAGTCGCCGCCCTGCATTTCACTTGTAGCCCAAAAATGATCTGACTCCATAACCTGTCCATACACAATCAATGTACAGTTCTGAGAACATTTTTTAACACAAAAACTACCCAAACACTGGGTTGTTACGTCTGACCCAGGATCTGCGAAACACAAAAACTACCCAAACACTGGGTTGTTACATCTGACCCAGGATCTGGGAAACACAAAAACTACCCAAACACTGGGTTGTTACGTTTGACCCAAGATCTGGGAAACACAAAAACTACTCAAACACTGGGTTTGGTACATCTGACCTAGGAGCTGGGTTACACAAAAACTGCCCAAACATTGGGTTGTTACATCTGACCCAGGAGCTGGGTAACTGTCACGTTCACACTTAGGAAAAGGAGAACTCAAGTGCAAAACAAGGAAGGTTTATTTACAAAAACAGAACAAACACAAATCAAAAACCCACGAGGGGGAAAACATAATAAATGAACATGAAACAAACACTGGGTCAAGAATACAGGGAACACCAACCAGGAACAGAGAAACATCTGACAATGACAACGAACCGACCAAGACTGCAAACATGAGGAGACTTATAAAGGGAACAAATCAAGAGGGAACAGGTGAGGAAACTCAAACACTAATCAGGTAACGAGCGGGAGGGATCAAACAATGACAGAGGCACATGGCCCAACATAACAACCACCCATGTGCAACACAAGACAGGACAGACATGTGACATAACCCCCTCCCTACGGAGCGGCTACCAGACGCTCCATGAGGCTAGGGCGGGGCAGGAAGGAAACATCAGGCGGAACGGGAGGGACAGACCAGGGCGGGACAGGGGGGACAGACCAGGGCGGAACGGGACATCGACCGGCCAGGGCGAGACAGAGGCGGTGAAGACCTTTCAGGTGGCCAGGGCGGATCAGACCTTTCAGGTGGCCAGGGTGGATCAGACCTTTCAGGTGGCCAGGGCGGTGAAGACCTTTCAGGTGGCCAGGGCGGTGAAGACCCTTCGGGTGGCCAGGGCGGTGAAGACCCTTCGGGTGGCCAGGGCGGTGAAGACCCTTCGGGTGGCCAGGGCGGTGAAGACCTCGGTTCAGGCTCTGGGACAGGCACAGGCTCAGACTCTGGGATAGACACAGGCTCAGGCTCTGGGACCGACACCGGCTCCGGGTCAAGGACAGGCTCCGGGACAGGGACAGGGACAGACACTGGCTCAGGGACAGACATTAACACAGACACAGTCATAAGAACAGAAACAAATACAGAAACAAACATAGATTCCGGCTCAGGGACAGATTCCGGCTCAGGGGCAAACACAATCTCCGGGATCGACACAGGCTCAGGGACAGGGACAGACACTGGCTCAGGGACAGATACTAAAACAGCAACAGTCAACATAACAGAAACAAATACAGACACAAACATATCTTCCAGCTCAGGGCCGGACACAGGCTCTGAGACAGGCACCGGCTCAGGGACAGGCACCGGTTCAGGGACAACCACCGGTTCAGGGACAGGTACCGGCTCAGGGACAGGTACCGGCTCAGGGACAGGCACCGGCTCAGGGACAGGCACCGGCTCAGGGACAGGCACCGGCTCAGGGACAGGCACCGGCTCAGGGACAACCACCGGTTCAGGGACAGGTACCAGCTCAGGGACAGGCACCGGCTCAGGGACAACCACCGAGTTCAGGGACAGGTACCGGCTCAGGGACAAGCACCGGCTCAGGGACAGGCACCGGCTCAGGGACAGGCACCGGCTCAGGGACAGGCACTGGCTCAGGGACAGGCACCGGCTCAGGGACAGGCACCGGCTCAGGGACAGGCACCGGCTCAGGGACAGGCACCGGCTCAGGGACAGGCACCGGCTCAGGGACAGGCACCGGCTCAGGGACAGGCACCGGTTCAGGGACAGGTACCGGCTCAGGGACAAGCACCGGCTCAGGGACAACCACCGGTTCAGGGACAGGTACCGGCTCAGGGACAGGTACCGGCTCAGGGACAAGCACCGGCTCAGGGACAGGCACCGGCTCAGGGACAGGCACCGGCTCAGGGACAGGCACCGGCTCAGGGACAGGCACCGGCTCAGGGACAGTCTCTCGCTGGGCAGACATGACCGGGACAGTCTCTCGCTGGACAGACAGGACGTGAAAAGTCCTTCGCTGGTTAGACGGAACGTGAATAGTCTCTCGCTGTGCAGACGGGACATGAGCGGTCTCTCGCTGGGCAGAGGGGACGTGAGCAGTCCTTCGCTGGGCAGACGGGACATGAGCAGTCTCTCGCTGGGCGGACGGGACGTGAGCAGTCTCTCGCTGGGCAGACGGGACGTGAGCAGTCTCTCGCTGGGCAGACGGGACGTGAGCATTCTCTCGCTGGGCAGACGGGACGTGAGCAGTCTCTCGCTGGGCAGACGGGACGTGAGCAGTCTCTCGCTGGGCAGACGGGACGTGAGCAGTCTCTCGCTGGGCAGACGGGACGTGAGCAGTCTCTCGCTGGGCAGACGGGACGTGAGCAGTCTCTCGCTGGGCAGACGGGACGTGAGCAGTCTCTCGCTGGGCAGATGGATTTCCTCTCCTCCGTCCATGACGGTGAGAAGCCGGCTCTGAACTGCCCTCCACTGGTACAGGATCGTAAGGAGGCCAGGATGGAGAGTGATGTTGACGCTCCTCTCGACCACCTCCTCCTCCTTTACAACCTCCCCGGGACCCACGAAAAATTACCTGGCGGGTCCCCCGAAAATCTCTCCTGTGACCTCCACGGGTCTCAGAAACCCTGGCCAAGCGCTCCGACTCCTCCCTTTGATGAGCCATCAAAGCGAACGCTTGGAAGATGTTCATTCCTCCGGATTCCTTACCGGGCCGAGTCCTTCGGTCCCCGCCGATAGGACGGAACTGGGTTGCTCCAAATGTGGAGATGACGTAGTCCGGGCAATCCAGATCATCGTCGTCCATATACATGTCATTCATGCTTCTTCAGAGAAAAAAAATAAATAAAATCCTTCTTGCTGCTGAGTTCAAAAATGGTCGGTTCGTTCTGTCACGTTCACACTTAGGAAAAGGAGAACTCAAGTGCAAAACAAGGAAGGTTTATTTACAAAAACAGAACAAACACAAATCAAAAACCCACGAGGGGGAAAACATAATAAATGAACATGAAACAAACACTGGGTCAAGAATACAGGGAACACCAACCAGGAACAGAGAAACATCTGACAATGACAACGAACCGACCAAGACTGCAAACATGAGGAGACTTATAAAGGGAACAAATCAAGAGGGAACAGGTGGGGAAACTCAAACACTAATCAGGTAACGAGCGGGAGGGATCAAACAATGACAGAAGCACATGGCCCAACATAACAACCACCCATGTGCAACACAAGACAGGACAGACATGTGACAGTAACACAAAAACTGCCCAAACACTGGGTTGTTACGTCTGACCCAGGATCTGAGTAACACAAAAACTACCCAAACACTGGGTTGTTACGTCTGACCCAGAATCTGAGTAACACAAAAACTACTCAAACACTGGGTTGTTACATCTGACCTAGGAGCTGGGTTACACAAAAACTGCCCAAACATTGGGTTGTTAAATCTGACCCAGGAGCTGGGTAACACAAAAACTGCCCAAACACTGGGTTGTTACGTCTGAACCAGGATCTGAGTAACACAAAAACTACCCAAACACTGGGTTGTTACGTTTGACCCAGAATCTGAGTAACACAAAAACTACCCAAACACTGGATTGTTACTTCTGACCCAAGATCTGGGAAACACAAAAACTACTCAAACACTGGGTTGTTACATCTGACCTAGGAGCTGGGTTACACAAAAACTGCCCAAACATTGGGTTGTTACATCTGACCCAGGAGCTGGGTAACACAACAACTGCCCAAACACTGGGTTGTTACGTTTGACCCAGGAGCTGAGTAACACAAAAACTACCCAAACACTGGGTTGTTACGTCTGACCCAGGAGCTGAGTAATACAAAATTTGCCCACACACTGGGTTGTTACATCTGAACCAGGATCTCGGCAACACAAAAACTGCCCAAAAACTGGGTTGTTATGTTTGACCCAGGATCTGAGTAACACAAAAACTACCCAAACACTGGGTTTTTATGTCTGACCCAGGAGGTGAGTAACACAAAAATTGCTCAAACACTGGGTTGTTACGTCTGACCCAGGATCTCGGTAACACAAAAACTACCCAAACACTGGGTTATTATGTCTGACACAGGATCTGGGTAACACAAAAACTGCCCAAACACTTGGTTGTTATGTTTGACCCAGGATCTGAGTAACACAAAAACTGCCCAAACACTGGGTTGTTATGTCTGACCCCGGAGCTGAGTAACACAAAAATTGCTCAAACACTGGGTTGTTACGTCTGACCCAGGAGCTGAGTAACACAAAAATTGCCCAAAGACTGGGTTGTTACGTCTGACCCAGGATCTGGGTAACACAAAAACTCCCCAAACACTGGGTTATTATGTCTGACACAGGATCTGGGTAACACACAAACTACCCAAACACTGAAAAAAGAACCCACAAAAATGACCCAAAAGGCTCAACCCAGGATTTGGGTAGAAAATATAACCCAATATTTTTTAGAGTGTAACGAAGGTTTCATGAGTTAGATGAAGAGGCTTCACTGCTGGAACAAAAAAGAGTCTGAGTTTGAGCTTCATAATCCAATCGACCTGATCTAGATTTTGTCCAGTTCTGACTCTGTGTGTCTCGATCTCTGATCAGAGTCTCATTCTCGCGTTGGACATCAGCATCTTCTCTCGCTGTGGAACACTTGCACAGCCGCACTGATGCCATCGCTGGTTTCTGCTCGTCTCATTAGCATAAACACACCTGTCCTCATCATGTGTGTTGGCAGTCCTGAGCTCTCAGAGGATCCTGAGCACAAACACTTCAGTGTTTACAGTCACCAGCTGTGCAGCAGATGCCAGTGAAACAGACCTGGGTCTCCATGGAAACACGACGCCAGTCATCAAGTGTTATTTGGCCAGAGGAGAACTGAGCCTGGTTTCTCCAAAGGGTTTTTCCATTATTTTCCATTTGCTTTTCTGTTTTATCTCGGGATGCCCATCCTGAGGTAACTAGAGAGTGTGTCAGGTCCAGTTTGGATCCAGCGTATTATGAAGACTTCAGATGATCAACACCTGTGAAGAGACTCGAGAAACTCCAACTCCTGTGAAGACCAGATGAAGCTCTGAATCAACAGGCACCAATGCTACGTTTCTCTATATACCCCAATCAGTTGTTAACACACAAGTATTCTTTACTTCAATTAGCTCACGGTTTCTGCTTTAAACTAATATTGTTTTTTTTATTATTAATAAATTTTTAGCTACACTGTAAAAAATTTAATCTTTAAAAAACGGTCAATGACTGTCAGCTACGGCTAACAAACAAAAATCGTAAAAATAAAGTAAAATATCCTAATTTCTAATTTAAATTAAGTGCAAAAAACTTTGACAGAAATTTTCCTTAAATGTTTTACAGAAAAACACTTATTTTACAGCTATTATCTGAATAATTACTATCAAACACCCTAACTGTAAAAAAAATCCCATAAAAAACAGTCAATGACTGTCAGCAATGAATGCCGTACAAAAACCTAATTTAAATAAGTGCAAAAGACTTATACAGAAATCTTCATTAAGCTTTTTAACAGAAACATAGTTATTTCCTATTTTTTTTACAAAAAAACATGCAGTTAACTACATGCATAATTTACTATGACTATATGTCACTGCATCAGCAACTACACAGTTACTGTCAGTTAAATAAAGCAACATGCAGCACATCATCAGTGTTTCTCTGCTCATCCTGGACTGAAGCACAGGCTCTACACTTCAACACAATGGTGACACACACAACAGACAATACAAAAACACTTTACATCCCATCAGAACATTAAACACTAACAGATCTCTCAAGATCTCTGCATCCTCACTTATTACAATCCAGACTTTATTTCTCTCATACTAACATTCTTATTGAGAATTAACAGAGGTTTAGAAGTTGATATTTTATTGAAAATAATGAAGTCACCATGATGGAGATTAGTGTTTGCTTTAGTTGGGCTCTTGACCCTTTAGTTTTTAACATTATTTTTTCTCTGGCTGCTTTAACTGTGTGTCACCGATACATATTTGTTATTGTAGGAGTCCAAGAGAAACTCAGATTAGATGATGTTGAGCACTTTTTAGTGATAATAGTCATCATGCAGTTGCCTGCTTTATTGATACCACCTGAAGTGGAATATCTGATTAAGTCGTTAAATATTAGTTGTTAATTTTGCATGCCAATACTGCTATAGAAGATCCTGCAGTGCTGTGATACTCAGATTTTATGAAGTCATTATACAGAAAATGTTTTGACAGGATCATACAGACTCACACAGACATCAAGAATCAGCGTATGAATCACAACAATGGTAACAATGAAAATATATTCTGATCATCTCTGAACTACTATAAAGTCACAAAAAGGCTTTGTTAATTGCCACCATTGTTGAGATTCATATGTTGATTCTTGATGTCTCTATACTCCTAAAAAATTAATAATAAACCAGCTCAAAACATTTTCTGTTTGATATATATTTGTAAAATTTCAGATTGGTATAATAGTGATGCCACAATATTTCAAGGGTCATGTGAAAAATTATTACATTAATCATAGACTTTGTATAAAACTAAAGTCCATCTATATATAATGTAATCTCCGCTAATATATTTGACTGTTATATCAGTGAATCAGACCACCATATGATGACTATAACATCACCAATAAGTGACCAACATCATCTGATGAGATTTTCTCCTGCATTTATTGCCATAACAAATGTGTATCAAAAACACAGTTAAAGCAGCCAGACATAAACTAATGTTAAAAGACTCAAGGGTCATGAGCCCGACTAAAGCACACTGATCACCATCATGGCGACATCACATTTCTGTTAAAGTTTTTTGCACTTTATTTAAATTAGCATATTTTACTTTAATTCTATGGTTTTTGTTTGGCAGCCATAGCTGCCAGTCATTTGCCCCTTTTTTTCATGTTTTTTTTACAATGAAGGTATTTGATCATAATAATGCAGGAAATACCTGTGAAATAACAGTGTTTTTTTTGGTTTATTTAAATTAGAATATTTTACTTTAATTGTATGTTTTTTGTTTGGCAGCCATAGCTGCCAGTCATTTGACCCTTTTTTACGATTGTTTTTACAATGAAGGTATATAATCATAATAATTTAGGAAATACTTGTAAAATCAGTTATTTTCTGTAAAATTAGGATTTTTTTTACAGTGTAGCTGTGATTATGTATATGTACATTTCTGAAATACATAACTCAGACACATTTACCTCTGATAACAGATCACTGTAAATTGTAAAGTGGTCTCATGCATTTTCTGTAAAGCTGCTTTGAAATGATATGTATTGTGAAAAGCGCTATACAAAATAAATTGAAATTGAAATTGTATTTTTCTCCATTTCTGTCACTTGATGGAGTATTTTGCCACTGGCACCTTTGGCTTGATCATTTGGGGTTTAAAAGGTACGTACAGTTTTTATATTTTTTTTATTGCTTACAATACTATGCTCAAACTATGGCCCATTTCCTCAAAACTCTACACACACAACAGACACACAACATACAAAATGCAAACACTTAATTCAAAACTATTATAACTCTTCTAAAAATTGTGTTTTTGTATAGTAATTCTACACACAATCAGCAAATGACTAGCCAGAAACACATCAAACTCCAAACTACTGTAGTGGAGTGAACAGGAGTGTCACTCGTACATGTGTGTGTGAACACATACACTCTGTATACAGTGTGTGCACAATTACAGGTGTTTTTCAATTGCTAACAAGCATCTGTCAATACTAAAGCCACTCTCCATTCGGTCTGCATTACCAGCATGAACTGTTTGTCTCACCTCCATAACTCACTGAGACCAACAAAATAATTAACATGTCTCAGAATAAGGTTTTCCCCACAATCCAAACACAATTGGAGACTGCAAGTGCGTGTGTGTGTGTGTGTGTGTGTGTGTGTGTGTGTTCATGAACCTCAGTCCTCTTTCTTTGGTCAACATGCGCTGTTACCTCTCTTTTTTCTCTGTAATGTGCTTTCCCAGGGTGAGATGCATGTTAAAGTCACACATCTGCTGGAATAATGAATGGACCAATAAGCAAACGGAAACAATATCCCTTTAGAAAGCTCTTATTGAACCATTAAATGGAAACACTAATGCACCATGTATCTCCTGAAAAGAAATGATCTGCCGTCTCTCTCTCTCTACCTGACACCTTCACTCCATCTGTATGTCTCTCTCTCTCTCTCTCTGTTTATTAATTTAAGAGTCGGTGTGATACGAGCTGCAGTTCTTCACAGTTCTCCATCATGGATGTTTTTGAACACATCACTGCATACACCACTGGCTGAAGCAGTTTAGTGAAGGCGTGTAAGTCCCAGAGGCCCCTGTGGAGGCGTGAGGGCCGGTGGTTCAGAGAGGAGCGGATGGTCATTTCCACAGGAGGGAATCGCTGTAACATGGAACCAATGTCCAAGTCCACAAACATTTAAACGTCGCCTCCAAACACAAGCTCATTGGCAAGAAAGAAAAGCAGGATTACCGAAGGGAAAGTTTTTATCCTAGGATTTAACCTTGTAAATGTCAGCTGTGCAAACCACGCTAACAGACCCATACTGACACACACAAATGCGCATATTTACGTCTCATTCATGTTTAGTTCTATTCTATTTCAGCAACTTTCATCTGCTGTAGACAAACCATATGAATAACAAACCCGTTTCTCCGGTGAATCTGTGTTTTGAAGGAATGGGCTGAGTGAATGATTGAAACGCTCCCTCGTGATAAAGGTCACGGGTCTCCGACTGGTGTAATGATGTACCCTGCAGAATACGCCACTGAAACCAACACCAGTGCGACGACTGGCAGAAACACACAAGCAGATTTGAGGGCTGTTTTATAATTGTGAAGTTATTAACAGTTCTTGTATCATAAGCATATTTGGTACCACACAACATTCTTCAAATGACAGATCTAACATCTTCCCCAACAGCATGTACAGTATATTCATTAGCCTATATTATGTGTAGTAGTACAGAAGTGTCATCTTCTGCTATATATACCAAATTATTACAAATCAATTATTCATAAATTGTAAATTACTACCACTGTAAATGCATTCCTCACAGAGCCTATGGCAACTCAAGTATTTCTCTTTAGTAATACTCTTTCACTGTTTTTATATCAGTGCATTTACAGTGGGAAGTACCGCTTCTATATATTTTTAATCAGTGGTCAATAATTCAGGCCAGTTATGGGTTATACAGTGATGAGACATATTTGTCCTGAAGAAGAGAAGAGATGCGGGTCCGTCTCACACATCACTCAGGTGTTCTCGCATCAGGAGAGAGATGGAGGGATAGATTATCAGCAAACGTGTAAAGCGCTGAATGCGTGTCCAAGCCCGCGGGATTGTGGGATTCCAGACCGGGAGTTTGAGGTTATGTGGCTCTACACACTCCACCGGACGCAAGCGGCGCTGGGATTATTAGTTGTTTCCGTGGATGTAAGTTTGAATGTTGGGTTTCACTTTATTTTGATGGTCCCTTTAACACATTCGGTTGACTATAAGTAAAGTTGCACCTGTATAACTCTCAGTAGAGCATTAGTAGAGTAGTAGCAGACTGGTGGGGTTAGGGTTAGAATAAGTTGACATGTAATTTCAGAGTCACGTATAGTCAGTATAATGTCTGTTTGAGGAGCATCACAATAAAGAGTTATCAGAAATAAGCAGAGTCCACTAATACTCTAATGAGAGCTAGCTGAGATGTAGATGCAAACTTACAGTCGACGGAGTGTTCAAAAGAGACCATCAAAATAAAGTGGTACCCAATGTTGTGTTCAAGGGTGATTTCTGAAATTCATCTCTCATCATTAGACATCATCATTACTTTGTCCAACAAAAAATAAGAAGCAGCTGCAAAGTTTGTAACTCAATCTTCTGTCTGAAAGTGACATTAACAGTTCAAACAGGTTTCGTGTTTTAAAGCCATCGTGTTTGAGAACACCTCTCTGAGACCATAAAACTGCTTTCCACCGATCACACACACACACACACTCGTCTCGCTGCTTCTGTCGGCCGGTAGATTTAGATCTGCAGGACGTTTCAGTAGTTTTAGCTGTATATCTACAAGATGAACATTAACATTTAGTGCTGCGATAACAGAGTCTTGGAGTCGCACTGAATTTACAGTCCGAGAGCCACAGATGGGTCAGTCAGATCAATAAAGCTGGAAAATCCTACAGAAAACACTGAAGCACAACAGACCATTTGAGCTCTAGGAGTAATGTGTGAATGTGTGTTCACACATTCACACATTACTGATTTCAGATCATTTACATGAACACAATACAGGCAAGACAGAGCGCGACAACACAGCGACCATCAAACATCATAGACGTGACGGACTATAAAGAGCTCGCTCAAGTACTGCGGAGCTAAACCATTTAGTTCTTTGTAAGTAATCAACAATATGTTAAAATGTATACGATGTTTAATAGGCAGCCAATGCAGTGTTGACAGAACCGGGCTAATATGGTCATATTTCCTGGTTCTGGTAAGAACTCGAGCGGCTGCGTTTTGAACTAGCTGTAGTTTGTTTATTAAGCGTGCAGGGCAACCACCCAGTAGAGCATTACAGTAATCTAGCCTTGAGGTCATGAACGCATGGACTAACTGTTCCGCATTCGTTAATGAGAGCATATGATGTAATTTAGATATATTTTTAAGATGGAAGAATGCAGTTTTAAAGAAACTAGACACGTGACTTTCAAATGAAAGATTGGTATCAAAGAGCACACACACACCCACACACACACACACACACACACACACAGGTTCCTAACCGACGACAAAGACTTGACAGAGCAGCAATCAAGTGTTAGACAGTATTCTAGGTTATTACGTGAGGAGGTTTTTGGTCCAATCATTAGAATCTCTGTTTTTTCAGAATAAAGTAGTGGGAAATTACTAGTCATCCAGTTTTTTATATCAACTATGCATTCCGTTAATTTTGTGAATTGGTAAGTTTCGTCAGACCGTGAAGAAATAGAGCTGAGTATCATCAGCATAACAGTGAAAACTAATGCCATGCTTACTAATGATATCTCCTAAGGGTAGCATGTACAGTGTGTGTGTGTGTGTTTGTTTGTGTGTGTGTGTGAGGGTAGCATGTACAGAGTGTGTGTGTGTGTGTGTGTGTGTGTGTGTGTGTGTGTGTGTGTGTGTGTGTGTGTGTGTGTGTGTGTGTGTGTGTGTGTGAGAGGGTAGCATGTACAGAGTTTGTGTGTGTGTGTGTCTGTGTGTGTGTGAGGGTAGCATGTACAGTGTGTGTGTGTGTGTGTGTGTGTGTGAGGGTAGCATGTACAGAGTGTGTGTGTGTGTGAGAGGGTAGCATGTACAGAGTGTGTGTGTGTGTGTGTGTGAGAGGGTAGCATGTACAGAGTGTGTGTGTGTGTGTGTGTGTGAGGGTAGCATTTACAGAGTGTGTGTGTGTGTGTGTGTGTGTGTGTGTGTGTGTGTGTGTGTGTGTACAGAGTGAACAGCAGCGGTCCTAGTACTGAGCCTTGTGGTACGCCATACTGAACTTGTGATTGATAAGACATCTCTTCATTTACTGCTACAAACTGATAACGGTCAGATAAGTATGATTTAAACCATGCTAATGCAACTCCACTAATGCCAACATAATTTTCGAGTCTATTTAAAAGAATGTTGTGGTCAATAGTATCAAATGCAGCACTAAGATCGAGTAACACTAATAGAGAGATACAACCACGATCGGATGATAAGAGCAAATCATTTGTGACTCTGATGAGAGCTGTCTCAGTGCTATGGTACGGTCTGAATCCGGACTGAAAATCCTCGCAGATATCATTTCTTTCTAGAAAGGAACACAGTTGTGAGGATACTGCTTTTTCTAGTATCTTTGACAGAAAAGGCAGATTCGAGATCGGCCTGTAATTGACTAATTCTGTAGGATCAAGTTGTGTTTTTTTAACAAGTGGTTTTATCATAGCCAGTTTAAAGGTTTTTGGTACGTATCCTAGAGACAAAGATGAATTAATGATATTAAGAAGAGGATCTATGACCTCTGGAAGCATCTCTATCAGTAGCTTAGTCGGTATAGGGTCTAACATAGCTGTTGTCGATTTAGATGAATTAACGAGTTTGGAAAATTCTTCCTCTCTTATAGCAATGAATGAATGGAATTTTTCCTCAGGGAGACTACAGACTAACCCTGATGCGATACTGTGGTAGACGGTTGCATAGTTATAATTTTCTCTCTAATATTATCAATCTTGTAAATAGACATTGTCCCTGAATAATTTGTCATTAGTTAAAAGAATTGGCCTTTTTAAGAAGAAAACATGTTTATTCCTCCGATCTCACAGTCTTCTAAATTATTTTACAGATGAGGTCTTACTTTTATTTAATATTTGTATATATTTGTTATCTATTTAATTTTCGTTTTATGTCATGTTTACATAATTTAACCATATTATTATTATTATGTATTCTTTATTCCAGACCCTTAGGTCCATATCCATATGTATTATCTTTTTAATTCATTAAAGTAGTGCCATATGTTTTGTAATTTCTGTAAATATAGATTGACGCCATTAGGTTCTGATAAATTAGTGGGCCTTTATTTTAATGTAATTAAGCGAGTCTCGTCCTTCCCGGCCGCCGTACTCCTGGCGTTCTTTTCCATCATGTGCTGAAGTTGAAAGAAGTTCAACTTTTAAAAGTTATCGCGTTTTTAGACTTCGCGTTTCCCCCATTCCACTGCGTTTCGTCTGGCGTTTTAAAACGCAAAAACACGTTCCTCGTCTGACGCACACATTATATTTACGGCGAGAAACAGTGACGCTGATAGATTATATCCAGCATATTCATTATTTGACATAACTCGGTTTAATATAATATGAACGGTGTGAATCCTCATGCACATCATGCACCCGGATGTTAATGTTTATTTGTCAGTGTTGATCATTAGTTCTGCGTGCTGAAGAGATCTTCTCTTTATACTGGTGTTTTCTCCAGTAGTGATGATGGTTCGGTGACGCGCGCGCTCCAGCAGAAACGCACAGTTTGGACTGTATGCGGAGGATCTGAACGCGTCGCGTGTCGCGAGGGGAACATCAGTCGCGTTCCCCTGTTTCGATCCACAGCATCTGTGCGCGTCGTGTGCGTCGCGTCGCTCTGACTGCAGCTCGGCTCCGCCCGCGGCGCGGGGCGTGTCTCTGTAGGCGGGTCGCGTTGCTGATGTGAGGACGCAGGTGACGCGGCGCTCAGCACCATCGGAAGACGCGCGGTGTCGAGACGCGTTGCGCTCTAACGGATACTGGACATTATTCAGGAGATTCCGGAGAAAACCGCAGGAGTTTGGGTAAAGGAGAGACGGAGACGCGGGGAGAGAATTCCGAAGGTAAAGAGCTGATCGATCATATTGTGTGTGTGTGTGTGTGTGTGTTCGTTCGTCCGTCCGTCCGGTTGTCTCTGATCAGAATCATGACGATGTGTCCAATTTTACAGTCATGAGCTGCTGAAGAGCATCAGTCTGATACAAACGCGGACCCGTGTTTTCCAGCTGTGTGTGTGTGTGTGTGTGTGTGTGTGTGTGTGTGTGTGTGTGTGTGTGTGTGTGTGTGTGATCTCTTGTTTCGGATCAGGTCAGGTTTGATCTTATAAAGTGTTTCTGCAATAATGATGAAGGTTACAGAAGAACAGATTCTGATGATCAGAGCATCGATCGCTCATGAGTCTCGACACACATTTAACATTATAATTTATGTAGTCTCGAGAGAAACAACACGATGTTTCCTTTCACAATCTCCAGACTGTTCCGTGTGACACACACACACACACACACACACACACACACACACGAAGTAAGTTGTGTGTGGCGTTGATGGTCGCTGTGTTGTCGCGCTTGTCTTGCCTGTATTATGTTCATGTAAATGATCTGAAATCAGAAGATTGTTCTGTGTGGGATTTCACGTTGAGTTCATGAGTTCATGTGTAGCGAGGATGATGTGAGCGCGCGCGGCTCCTCCGCTGGGGTGCGATATACGACCTCACTGAGACAACCCGCAGAACACACACACACACACACACACACACACACACACACACCGATACAATTTCTTTACACAAAGAGAGGATGATGATGACAGTGTCAGTGTGTATAATTTGGATCTAGCTAGTGTGTGTGTGTGTGTGTGTGTGTACAGGCTTGTCTTTATCTGTCCTTTTCTAATAAACCGCTCCAGTTCAGGAACCCCTTTGAAAATTTACTCATAACAATAACTGAGGCGTTTCTCTTGCAATTGGGCTAAAAAATCTGAAAATGTCCTTGCAAAAACCACCGTGTGTGTGTGTCTGTGTGTGTGTGCGTGCATGTGTTTATACTCTGGCTTTGTGGTTTATTATGACATGTCATTAGTATGCTAATGATATTGATGTGTGATTGATAAGTAGGGTATAGATGAGCCTGACTCTGTTTAGCGTGTGTGTTCAGAGCGTGTGTGTTGTTATGGACGTGTGTGTTCAGAGCGTGTTCAGAGAGTGTGTGTGTGTTCAGAGCGTGTGTGTTGTTATGGACGTGTGTGTTCAGAGCGTGTTCAGAGAGTGTGTGTGTGTTCAGAGCGTGTGTGTTCAGAGTCAAGTCAAGTCACCTTTATTATTTATATAGCACTTTTTACAATACAGAGTGTATCAAAGCAGCTTCACCATTCTCCATCAGTGACAGAATGGAGAAACCCTTTTGAGAACCCAGACTCAGTCGCTCAGTTCTCCTCTGGCCAACGAGCGAACAGTGTGTGATTATGATTCAGACAACATTAGAGGTCAGAGGTCAGATTGGATCAGAACATTCACAATATTATCCAGTTCCTCCGGTTGAAGATCGGAGTCACGCCGGTATGGAGACGAGTTTGTAGAGGTGTCCATGAGGCCTTCACAGGGCTGATGAGCAGAGTGTGTGTCCAGCGGAGTGTGTGTCCAGCGGAGTGTGTGTCCAGCGGAGTGTGTGTCCAGCGGAGTGTGTGTCCAGCGGAGTGTGTGTCCAGCGAAGTGTGTGTCCAGCGGAGTGTGTGTCCAGCGGAGTGTGTGTCCAGCTGAGTGTGTGTCCCCAGCAGAGTGTGTGTTCAGAGCGTGTTCAGTGTGTTATGGACGTGTGTGTTCAGAGCGTGTTCAGTGTGTTATGGACGTGTGTGTGTGTTCAGCTGGGTTGCTCACCTTTGAGTTTTTCTAAATTCTAGCTAATCATGATGTTTTCCCATTAGAAAAGTATCATAAAGCAGTCAGATTTGATTATTTTGTTCATCTGTCATTGAATGTCTCGGGAACACGGGTTCTCTCTCTACTGGAACTATTATATGAATTGTGAATTTGATTTGCAACAATTATGGCTGCACACACGTGGTGTAGTTGATGATCACTTTTAAAAGTAGACGAGATTCACGACCCTTTCAGATCTGAGTAGCTCTTGTCCAAACCAATAGTGGGTGTTAGTGGGTGCACACTTTCCTCATGTTTGAATAGGTTTTTGTCCTTGTAGTTGTTGAGTTTCGTGTGTGTTTCGTGTGTGTTTCGTGTGTGTGTTTCGTGTGTGTTTCCTGTGCGTTTCGTGTGTGTTTCCTGTGTGTTTCGTGTGTGTTTCGTGTGTGTTTCCTGTGTGTTTCCTGTGTGTTTCCTGTGTGTTTCCTGTGTGTTTCCTGTGTGTTTCCTGTGCGTTTCGTGTGTGTTTCCTGTGTGTTTCCTGTGTGTTTCCTGTGTGTTTCCTGTGTGTTTCCTGTGTTTCGTGTGTGTTTCCTGTGTGTTTCCTGTGTGTTTCCTGTGGTTTCCTGTGTGTTTCCTGTGTGTTTCCTGTGGTTTCCTGTGTGTTTCCTGTGTGTTTCCTGTGTGTTTCCTGTGTGTTTCCTGTGTGGTTCGTGTGTGTTTCCTGTGTGTTTCCTGTGTGGTTCCTGTGCGTTTCCTGTGTGGTTCGTGTGTGTTTCCTGTGTGGTTCGTGTGTGTTTCCTGTGTGTTTCCTGTGTATTTCCTGTGCGTTTCCTGTGCGTTTCCTCTGTGTTTCCTGTGTGGTTCGTGTGTGTTTCCTGTGTGGTTCGTGTGTGTTTCCTGTGTGTTTCCTGTGTATTTCCTGTGCGTTTCCTGTGCGTTTCCTGTGCGTTTCCTGTGCGTTTCCTGTGCGTTTCCTGTGCGGTTCGTGTGCGTTTCCTGTGCATTTCCTGTGCGTTTCCTGTGCGGTTCGTGTGGGTTTGCTGTGAGTTTCCTTTGTGTTTCCTGTGTGTTTCCTGTGTGTTTCCTGTGTGTTTCATGTGTGTTTCCTGTGCGTTTCCTGTGTGTTTCCTGTGTGTTTCCTGTGCGTTTCCTGTGCGTTTCCTGTGCGTTTCCTGTGCGTTTCCTGTGCGTTTCCTGTGTGTTTCCTGTGCGTTTCCTGTGCGTTTCCTGTGTGGTTCGTGTGGGTTTGCTGTGAGTTTCCTTTGTGTTTCCTGTGTGTTTCCTGTGCGTTTCCTGTGCGTTTCCTGTGCGTTTCCTGTGTGGTTCGTGTGGGTTTGCTGTGAGTTTCCTTTGTGTTTCCTGTGCGTTTCCTGTGTGTTTCCTGTGCGTTTCCTGTGCGTTTCCTGTGCGTTTCCTGTGCGTTTCCTGTGCGTTTCCTGTGCGTTTCCTGTGTGGTTCGTGTGGGTTTGCTGTGAGTTTCCTTTGTGTTTCGTGTGGGTTTGCTGTGAGTTTCCTTTGTGTTTCCTTTGTGTTTCCTGTGTGTTTCCTGTGCGTTTCCTGTGCGTTTCCTGTGCGTTTCCTGTGTGGTTCGTGTGGGTTTGCTGTGAGTTTCCTTTGTGTTTCCTGTGCGTTTCCTGTGCGTTTCCTGTGCGTTTCCTGTGCGTTTCCTGTGTGTTTCCTGTGTGTTTCATGTGCGTTTCCTGTGCGTTTCCTGTGCATTTCCTGTGAGTTTCGTGTGGGTTTGCTGTGAGTTGTGAGGGAATGTTTAAGCTCTGTTCCTCAGATGTGCTGAGCAGGACAAAGCTTTGCCTGAATGGATTTATGTTGGGATAAAATGCGTTTGGCCTAATTATGATCTCGTTCTCTTTCACCGGCCGATCTCTCAGGATCTTTGTGTGTGTTTGTTTCATAGTAAGTGTATACTTTTCAAAATGCTCATAGTTTCAAAGCAGCTTTACAGAAAATAAGTGTATATCTCGCTCTACGTGAGTGAAGTGAATAGAAGCTTTAGCTGGCCCGCCTGTGATTAACATGTTTCAGAAGCTTTAGCTGTTAGTTTAGTTCCTGTCAGCTCTTAAAGTGGGAGATGAGCTGAAAAGCTCTTTTGTCTTTGAACACTGATCCCGATCTCAGCGCTGTGCCGTGATGCCCCAGACGTGACCCGACCTCCTCACCTGTGTGACCCGGAGCCGAATCTGATGTAATCCCAGAGATCCTGAGGTAAACAGATCTTAAAGAGAGGGAGCGCGGAGAAGTGTCTCTGACCTCATCAGTGCTGATTAGCGACTTCAGCCGCTGTGGTGCCGGAGCTCAGGCTCTTCTCCTCGTGCTCGCGCCCTACAGATATGACAGGAAAACATTCACCCAGAAATGATGAAAATGAATTAGTTCAGCCAGAAATGAATATTCTGCCATTAGTTGCTCACCCTCATGTTGTTTCAAACTTTCTTTGCCATCGGACACAAAAGAAGAAAATGTGACTCTGTTTGTTTTCATGGAAGGACAATGAGCTTCCAGTCTCTTCTCACGGGAATCTCACGAAGATGTCGAAACAGATGTTTAACAGCATTGAATATTATTAAGGCACAAGTAAAAACACAATGGGGTGCTGATTGCACAGTTCTTTTGCAGCTATAAGACGGTCGGTCCGTTCCCAGATGGATTATGGGAGAATGGTTTCTGTTCTGCGAGATACTGTTCACCATCAAGGTTTGAGACTCGAGCTTGCAGGACTTCTCCAGTACAGCACAGAAACAAATGAACTTCAAATTAGACGCTTGAAATGATCCCTTCAATATGCAATCAAGATAAAGACAAATCAACATAATCCAGCGTATAAGTCAATCTTCCACCCGCGATGTTTATATCTGTACGAGGCCAGACACAGTTATATCAGGCCCTTTGAAATATGAAGACCTCATATAGAAACAATCTGTGCCGGATTCACTTCTGTCCAGTTCCTCCGTGGAGTTTGAAAGAGTTATGGATCAATTTGGAATTGTGCTGTAATGAGAAGGCTGAAACTTATCCACATATTCACCATCAGCATGTCTTTGAGATACAGTAAGAAGCCTTTTCCATATCATAACCCCATCTCTACTGATGGGTCTAGATTGAAGGTCGTGGATCTGCAGTGATTGGCGTCCAACAGTATTCAGATCCCCGACCAATGCTCCAGTCTTACAGCAGAAGCGCGGGCTCGATCACTGGCTCTGGAACATGTTGGAGTGCAAGAGAACAGAACTTCATTGTATTACTGATCCCAAACCCCGTCTACAAGCTCTGGAGTCTTTGAAGACAAACCGTCCAATAATCATTGATATATTAAAGCCAATCTGCTGGATTCCAGGACAGAGTGGCATTAGTAAGCTCTTGCAGAAAGAATCAGCGAATGACCTCGGACATCAATCCCTTATTCAAGCAATATATCTTACAGAAATGGCAAGCAATGGGTAGAATGTCAAAATAACTAATTATTTGAAGTAAATTCTGTGGTTGGGAAAAGATGCGTGTACGCTTTTAAATCAAGACCCGATCAGGTTGTATATTCCAGGTGTCGGACTCGTGGGTGTTTATTAAAGGGTGAAGAAGATCCAGAATGTCAATACTGCTATAAAACATGTACTCTTGCACTGCCTTATTTTTAATGCTATGAGACAGCGCTTTTAAGGGCTTATTTATGGATTCAGAAAAACGTGTACAATTTGTAGCACAAGTACATTTAGATAATAATGTTTCATAGAATTTTGTACATGCACTTATTTTGTTTTTGTCTAAGTTGAATTTCATAAGCTGTTTGTTTTCATTATACTGTATTCATGATATTATGTTGTTCTATGTGTATATGTTTCTGCCATGTAACAGCCGGTGATGCAGAAATACTGTTATAGACGAACATGTGGAACTGGCCGTTCCCTGATGACATTTATATCAGGAGTAAATCCAGAAAGAAAATCCTTCATCCCTGAAGCAAGTCTTATTCGACTGTGCTGGGTTTAACCCTTGTGTAGAAATTCTTAAAGTTGAAGCAAATAAAGTTTGAGAGCTTTGAGCCAAAATAAATGGCAAAAACCTCATATAGTTTTCCATACATTTTGCTCACTATGAAAATATCCTGCCGTTAAAGAACAAACAAGCTGGGCGTTTTAATATGGAAATTTGTTTGACGAGCGAATCAGAATAAAATCACACAGGCTTGGAATGATGTGAGGAAATGATGAGCATGTGTACGAGAATGAATAAGACAAAGCTATATTTTGGCTCCTGGTTTCTGCAGTCAGCGTTGAGCAATTGCTGCTCAAGATTCAAGAGAAACAGAACCTTTGCATGAAACTGTGAAGGACAGTGATTTTATTGATGGTAGCCAGAGAACTGGAAGGAGTTTAATTTCAATAATTGTGTCACGGCGGCTCAGGGAGATTGAGCTGAAATAAGCTGGATCTCCAGAAACACTCTGATCTCCTTAAGATGAGTTTCACAAGCCAGCTGCACCTCGAGCTGGAAGTCAATTCCTTCCATTTCACTTAAGGAGAATCTTAAAAATCAATCCAGGGTGAGTGAGTGAGAGGATGTGCAGATTTCAGCGGCAGTGATTAAGAAGCGAGCGAGTTAAAGCACTGAGACGAGTCTTCATCTCTTCATCTGATGTTCCTCTGCTGGCGTTGAGAAACACTGAACCTCTAATGCTGGATCATTTTGCAGATCACGTTGAACAAACTCTAATGTCATTTGAGCACTTAGGGGTCATGAAGTACATTTTCAGATCTTTATATGATGTTTCTGGAGGTTAGACATATTTTTTTATATAATTTACATTTGTAAAAATGATCATTTTCCATCCTGGTTTCAGAAACCACAGTAACAGCAGTGATTGAACTTCATCACACCGTATTATTAACACTTTTAATTAATGTCACTTACAGTGGAAGCCTTATTTTTTTACTTGAAATTATATATAATATATTTGTACGAAATATTATAATATAGGCCTATATGATTTACTTTAATGCTGTGAAAAATATTTTGTGGATTTGGAGAAGGCATTCGACTGTGTCCCTCGCGGCGGGCTGTGGAGGGTGCTCCGGGAGTATGGGGTCCGGGGTCCTTTGCTAAGGGCTGTCCGGTCCCTGTATGACCGGAGCAGGAGCTTGGTTCGCATTGCCGGTAGTAAGTCAGACTTCTACCCGGTGCATGTTGGACTCCGGCAGGGCTGCCCTTTGTCGCCGGTTCTGTTCATAGTTTTTATGGACAGAATTTCTAGGCGCAGCCAGGGGCCGGAGGGTGTCCGGTTTGGGGACCACGCGATTTCGTCGCTGCTTTTTGCGGATGATGTTGTCGTGTTGGCCCCTTCACACCAGGACCTTCAGCATGCACTGGGACGGTTTGCAGCCGAGTGTTAATGGGCTGGGATGAAAATCAGCACCTCCAAATCCGAGGCCATGGTCCTCAGTCGGAAAAGGGTGGCTTGCTCACTTCAGGTTGGTGGAGAGATCCTTCCTCAAGTGGAGGAGTTTAAGTATCTTGGGGTTTTGTTCACGAGTGAGGGAAGGATGGAACGGGAGATTGACAGACGGATCGGTGCAGCTTCTGCAGTAATGCGGTCGATGTACCGGTCTGTCGTGGTGAAGAAAGAGCTGAGCCGTAAGGCGAAGCTCTCGATTTACCGGTCAATCTACGTTCCTACTCTCACCTATGGTCATGAGCTTTGGGTCATGACCGAAAGGACAAGATCCCAGATACAGGCGGCCGAAATGAGCCTTCTCCGCAGGGTGGCTGGGCGATCCCTTAGAGATAGGGTGAGAAGCTCGGTCACTCGGGAGGAGCTCAGAGTAGAGCCGCTGCTCCTCCACATCGAGAGGGGTCAGCTGAGGTGGCTCGGGCATCTGTTCCGGATGCCTCCTGGTCACCTTCCCGGGGAGGTGTTCCGGGCACGTCCCACTGGGAGGAGACCCCGGGGAAGACCTAGGACACGCTGGAGAGACTATGTCTCCCGGCTGGCCTGGGAACGCCTCGGTGTCCCCCCAGAAGAGCTGGAGGAAGTGTCCAGGGAGAGGGAAGTCTGGGCATCTCTGCTCAGACTGCTGCCCCCGCGACCGGCCCCGGATAAGCGGAAGAAGATGGATGGATGGATGAAAAATATAATAATATAATATATAAATATAATATAATATAATGCAGTCTGATTGAACACATAAGCCTGTATTCTGTATGAAGGAAGATCTTTGTCTATATTTGTGTGCTTTACTAGTGTTTATGTTCTTGATTCTTTACACTGGAAACAGAGACATGATATTTAAGTGCTTACATTTCCCTTATTTGTATCACAAAATGTGATTGAAATTTG
>JARWKJ010000003.1:66312108-66314608 GCA_029959095.1 Rhinichthys osculus | reverse complement strand
AGAATGATCCCGCTGGGATGTAAAAACGCGGCATTGAAACACGTTCTTTATTTTAGGCGGCAGGTTTTAATGTTTCTCACTTCTCCTGAGCGCACGTTAGAGATCTCTTTCCGTGTGAGTTATGGAGCAAGTTCATATATGTTGTACGCTAGTACCGACAACCTTAAGTGTTTCGAATGTGGGAATTTAGGCCACAAACGTTTCTCTTTCCCTCACAAGAAAGAGGATAACGAACAGCGTTTGCCTGTCGATCCAACGGAGAGCGGATCGTCTAAAGATAACGAAAGTTCGGATATTGTGGAAAATACAACCACACGAAAACAAGTGGCAGTGAAAAGGCCTGCTGAGCGAGTCATCGGGCACAATGAGGTGAGTGAAAGCGATGATGGTGAGGAAGCTGGATGCAGTTATGCTGTGGTCAAACATTCAGTTCATGAAGTTGTGGTTAACAGTGAGAATGTGACTCAGACAGATGTACAAGCAGAGGAAGGCTCAGTAGATGAGATGGATGGAATGTCTCAATGTACTGATGATAGCATGAAAGATGTTGATCAATGGTTGGAAGGAGTAGAGGGGTCAAAAGTGTTGAAAGAGGATTTGTATAATGTGGCTCAAATCAGTGAATTTCTTGACGAAACAAAGGGTAGAAAAGTTGAAGTAAGTGATTTTTTTCCGGACTTGGAGAAGTTTATAACATCTGTTATGTGGGCAAGGAGACATAGTAATTATGAAGAGCTTTCACAGCAGAAGCGTTTTAGAATAAAAAAACACACATCACTGCAATCCGACAAAAAAGTAAAACAATAGGGAAAAAAGGGGGAAAAAAAAATCTAACTAATCACTATGGCTAATACGTTTTTCTTCTTGTCTGCTTTCTTTTTCTCTCTTCTTCTTATGGACACTTTACGGGTGGGATCCTTGAATGTTAATGGGATGAGGGATAGGAGGAAAGCTGAAACTATCATAGAATTTATTAGGTTGAAAAATTTAGATGTGATTTTCCTGCAAGAAACTCATAGTGATGTGAATAATGAGGTTGACTGGCGACTGTGGTGGAGGAAGAGTGAGTGTGTTCTTACTCATGGGACTAACCTGAGTGCAGGAGCTGCAATTATTTTCTCTCCTAGCACAAAAGTTAGAATTCTGTCCAAAAAAGAAATTGAGCCAGGGCGGATACTGGCTGTTAGAGCTGAGATTAATGGTCTGTTTTTTTGTGTTTGTTAATATATATGCACCTAATACTGGATCTGATAGGATAAATACTTTTAATACTTTGAAGGGTTTTTTAGAACAACAGCAGGTTGATGATTTGATCATTTTAGGAGGGGATTGGAACTGTACTCTTGATTCTTCTTTTGATAGAAATGGAGAAGAACCTAATTTTCTGTCATCTACTGTTTTAGCTAATATTTTTGAAACGTTTAACTTCACAGATAGTTGGAGAGAAAATAATCCATTGATTAGACAATATACTTGGGTAAAGGTGAATGAGGGGAGAATTTCAGCGGCACGTTTAGATAGATTGTATGTATCAAACAATATGAAAAACAGAGTTGTACACACAGCTATTGTCCCCACATATTTTTCTGATCACAAGCTTATTACGGTTGACTGCACTTTGATACATAGAAGAAATAGGAATTCATATTGGCATTTTAATGTAAAGTTACTGCAAGACAAGTTTTTTTGTGAATCTTTCAAGTATTTTTGGGAAACTTGGAAAAGTGAAAAAAGTAGATATGAAAATGTAATTCTTTGGTGGGAAATTGGTAAAACGCATATAAGGGAATTTTGCCAACAATACACATCTTACTCAACTTTGTGTTTGAAATCAACCTTGCAATGGATTGAGAAAGAAATTCTAGTCGTTGAAGAGAACATGATGAGAGATCTTGCTGCTAATTTACAAGAGTGGACTGACAAGAAATTAAAGTTGAGTTCTATTCTAAATGAGAAAGTCAAGGGTGCTCTTGTGAGGAACAGGTTTTTATCTTTGAAAGATATGGATGGACCAACTTCTTTTTTTTTTAACTTGGAACAAAAAAGTGTACAAGGAAAAAAAATGTATAGTTTGAAAAACAGTAATGGTCAAGAGACAAGTGATCCCGTAGAAATGCGAAGATTAGCAGTGGATTTTTATTCTAAGTTATATTCTGCTGAGAACACAGATGGGAGGAGCCAAAATGAACTTTTACAGAACCTTCCCTGTTTAACCGCTGAAGATAAACAAACTTTGGAATCAGAACTTACTTTCGGGGAATTAAGTGCTGCAGTATCAGGACTTGCCTCAGGTCGTACCCCGGGTATAGATGGCCTCCCTGGCGAGTTTTACAAGCACTTCTGGACTTTACTTGGAACTGACTTCTATGAAGTACTAAAAGAAGTTTTTCGTATAGGTTTGATGCCTAAAAGTTGTCAACGAGCACTTTTAACCCTACTTCCTAAGAAAGGTGATCTTACTTTAATAAAGAACTGGAGACCTGTTGCAGTTTTATGTTCA
>JARWKJ010000003.1:66299608-66307108 GCA_029959095.1 Rhinichthys osculus | reverse complement strand
CGTCCATCAACACGTTCAGCATCACATGTTCATGTTCATCACCAAAATCAAAATCAAAAAGGACAGTGCCAAAACGTGCTTTATCCATTACAGTGCCATTGTTTTTCACAGTAACTTAGTGGATTTAATGTGCCTTAACTTTTCAGCGTATTTTTGGTACTCAGACATGTATGTTGTATGCAATTGTTTTGATACAGGGAAACAAGATACTACATTTCTACTTTTAATATTTGCTCTTCTCACGTTCTTCTTTAAACACAATAAATATCAGCTGTTTAAAATAAAAGTGACCCACATTTGGTTTTTGACCATTGAAAATGGGTAAAATTAAACAATTTGGAAGTGGAGTCACACTGAGATCCCCATATCTATGGAACTGAACCATATAGGGCCTTAAAATGGAGATTATAAAAGAAAAGTTTATTAAGAATGATCTAGAAGGATATTAAGAGATTTTTACAAGTGCTCTGTCCCATTTTTGAATGCACATTGTTGGATTATAATGCAACAAAGATCTTCCAATCTCGGTGTAAAAATATCATCATGAAGCTGCCATCTTTCTAAAGTCATTTTTACCCCCCTGTTATTTGGCTCCAAATCTCAATTATTATAATTAATTTTTTTGGCTTTGTTTACCATTTATGCATTTCTTTCATTAGAGAAAAAAAGATCAAAATAAATTACAAAAATTGCCAGGGACCTCTGGTTGAGTTGACATGGAATGACCCATCTCTTCTCTTCTCTGATGATGTGGGCGGGGCTATAAGCTGTCACTCACATGACATCAGCCAATAGCAAACCACAACCATCCAATCAACTCCCCACAGACACGATCAAGCCCCGCCCACATGTGTTCTTGTTCCTGAAGCGATTCACTCGATATACGACACAATAGAGGAGAAGACCAGCGCCACTTCCCTTTCATGACGAGTTATCAGTTGACCGGCTGTACTGTAGTCCCGAGTACTAACTGTCCCGACTGATAGGTGGATGCTTTCAGACTTCTCCGTGTGTGTGAGTGTGTGTTCTGTGAAGAGCATCAAAAGTTGCACATTACAGTGTGTTTGACAGCGTTAGGCAGTGTAGCCAATCACAGGCATATCTGTTGAGCATGTGGACGCAGTGGCCAATCAGAGCTTAAGGAAGCCAGAATCCTCTCAGTAAATTAATAAAACTCCATCGGTCGGACCAGTCGGGATCAGACTTGTGTTGATGAGACCGCTTCCCAGAATGCCTGTGTGATTGCTTGCATCTAATCGTCTCCAGTCATGAATGAGAGATTCCAGTCTTTTCTCTTCCAGCTGAGGAATGAAGTGTGTCTGGCTGAGGCTTTTATTAAAAGTGATTCAGTTTATGGCGGTTTGCTTGTGATCTTCCTTATTTGTCACTTTGGTTAAAAGCATCTGCTAAATGTATAAATTCGAGTGTGTGTGTGTGTGTGTCTGGGATTCTAATGGATGACCTTGAGCTTGATGACTCTGATGGCCACACACACACACACACACACACGAGCCGGTGACGTCAGCACACACTCATGACTCTGTCAGTGGATCTTCAGGACAGGATGATGTGTGTGTACTGGAGGTTGTAATCTGATGTTGTGTTCAGTTTCTCTCTCGTGTGTGTGTACTGGAGGTTGTAATCTGATGTTGTGTTCAGTTTCTCTCTCGTGTGTGTGTACTGGAGGTTGTAATCTGATGTTGTGTTCAGTTTCTCTCTCGTGTGTGTTTGTACTGGAGGTTGTAATCTGACGTTGTGTTCAGTTTCTCTCTCGTGTGTGTGTACTGGAGGTTGTAATCTGATGTTGTGTTCAGTTTCTCTCTCGTGTGTGTTTGTACTGGAGGTTGTAATCTGACGTTGTGTTCAGTTTCTCTCTCGTGTGTGTGTGTACTGGAGGTTGTAATCTGATGTTGTGTTCAGTTTCTCTCTCGTGTGTGTGTACTGGAGGTTGTAATCTGGCGTTGTGTTCAGTTTCTCTCTCGTGTGTGTGTGTACTGGAGGTTGTAATCTGACGTTGTGTTCAGTTTCTCTCTCGTGTGTGTGTACTGGAGGTTGTAATCTGGCGTTGTGTTCAGTTTCTCTCTCGTGTGTGTGTACTGGAGGTTGTAATCTGATGTTGTGTTCAGTTTCTCTCTCGTGTGTGTGTGTACTGGAGGTTGTAATCTGACGTTGTGTTCAGTTTCTCTCTCGTGTGTGTGTGTACTGGAGGTTGTAATCTGGCGTTGTGTTCAGTTTCTCTCTCGTGTGTGTGTACTGGAGGTTGTAATCTGACGTTGTGTTCAGTTTCTCTCTCGTGTGTGTGTGTACTGGAGGTTGTAATCTGATGTTGTGTTCAGTTTCTCTCTCGTGTGTGTGTACTGGAGGTTGTAATCTGACGTTGTGTTCAGTTTCTCTCTCGTGTGTGTGTACTGGAGGTTGTAATCTGACGTTGTGTTCAGTTTCTCTCTCGTGTGTGTGTGTACTGGAGGTTGTAATCTGATGTTGTGTTCAGTTTCTCTCTCTCGTGTGTGTGTACTGGAGGTTGTAATCTGATGTTGTGTTCAGTTTCTCTCTCGTGTGTGTGTGTACTGGAGGTTGTAATCTGATGTTGTGTTCAGTTTCTCTCTCGTGTGTGTGTACTGGAGGTTGTAATCTGACGTTGTGTTCAGTTTCTCTCTCGTGTGTGTGTACTGGAGGTTGTAATCTGACGTTGTGTTCAGTTTCTCTCTCGTGTGTGTGTGTACTGGAGGTTGTAATCTGACGTTGTGTTCAGTTTCTCTCTCGTGTGTGTGTGTACTGGAGGTTGTAATCTGATGTTGTGTTCAGTTTCTCTCTCTCGTGTGTGTGTACTGGAGGTTGTAATCTGACGTTGTGTTCAGTTTCTCTCTCGTGTGTGTGTACTGGAGGTTGTAATCTGACGTTGTGTTCAGTTTCTCTCTCGTGTGTGTGTGTACTGGAGGTTGTAATCTGATGTTGTGTTCAGTTTCTCTCTCTCGTGTGTGTGTACTGGAGGTTGTAATCTGACGTTGTGTTCAGTTTCTCTCTCGTGTGTGTGTGTACTGGAGGTTGTAATCTGATGTTGTGTTCAGTTTCTCTCTCGTGTGTGTGTACTGGAGGTTGTAATCTGACGTTGTGTTCAGTTTCTCTCTCGTGTGTGTGTACTGGAGGTTGTAATCTGACGTTGTGTTCAGTTTCTCTCTCGTGTGTGTGTGTACTGGAGGTTGTAATCTGATGTTGTGTTCAGTTTCTCTCTCTCGTGTGTGTGTACTGGAGGTTGTAATCTGACGTTGTGTTCAGTTTCTCTCTCGTGTGTGTGTACTGGAGGTTGTAATCTGATGTTGTGTTCAGTTTCTCTCTCGTGTGTGTGTGTACTGGAGGTTGTAATCTGATGTTGTGTTCAGTTTCTCTCTCGTGTGTGTGTGTACTGGAGGTTGTAATCTGATGTTGTGTTCAGTTTCTCTCTCGTGTGTGTGTGTACTGGAGGTTGTAATCTGATGTTGTGTTCAGTTTCTCTCTCTCGTGTGTGTGTGTACTGGAGGTTGTAATCTGATGTTGTGTTCAGTTTCTCTCTCGTGTGTGTGTACTGGAGGTTGTAATCTGACGTTGTGTTCAGTTTCTCTCTCGTGTGTGTGTACTGGAGGTTGTAATCTGACGTTGTGTTCAGTTTCTCTCTCTCGTGTGTGTGTGTACTGGAGGTTGTAATCTGATGTTGTGTTCAGTTTCTCTCTCGTGTGTGTGTACTGGAGGTTGTAATCTGACGTTGTGTTCAGTTTCTCTCTCGTGTGTGTGTACTGGAGGTTGTAATCTGATGTTGTGTTCAGTTTCTCTCTCGTGTGTGTGTGTACTGGAGGTTGTAATCTGATGTTGTGTTCAGTTTCTCTCTCGTGTGTGTGTGTACTGGAGGTTGTAATCTGACGTTGTGTTCAGTTTCTCTCTCGTGTGTGTGTACTGGAGGTTGTAATCTGATGTTGTGTTCAGTTTCTCTCTCGTGTGTGTGTACTGGAGGTTGTAATCTGGTGTTGTGTTCAGTTTCTCTCTCTCGTGTGTGTGTACTGGAGGTTGTAATCTGACGTTGTGTTCAGTTTCTCTCTCGTGTGTGTGTACTGGAGGTTGTAATCTGGCGTTGTGTTCAGTTTCTCTCTCGTGTGTGTGTGTACTGGAGGTTGTAATCTGATGTTGTGTTCAGTTTCTCTCTCGTTTGTGTGTACTGGAGGTTGTAATCTGATGTTGTGTTCAGTTTCTCTCTCGTGTGTGTGTACTGGAGGTTGTAATCTGATGTTGTGTTCAGTTTCTCTCTCTCGTGTGTGTGTACTGGAGGTTGTAATCTGACGTTGTGTTCAGTTTCTCTCTCGTGTGTGTGTACTGGAGGTTGTAATCTGATGTTGTGTTCAGTTTCTCTCTCGTGTGTGTGTGTACTGGAGGTTGTAATCTGACGTTGTGTTCAGTTTCTCTCTCGTGTGTGTGTGTACTGGAGGTTGTAATCTGACGTTGTGTTCAGTTTCTCTCTCGTGTGTGTGTACTGGAGGTTGTAATCTGATGTTGTGTTCAGTTTCTCTCTCGTGTGTGTGTACTGGAGGTTGTAATCTGATGTTGTGTTCAGTTTCTCTCTCGTGTGTGTGTGTACTGGAGGTTGTAATCTGGTGTTGTGTTCAGTTTCTCTCTCTCGTGTGTGTGTACTGGAGGTTGTAATCTGATGTTGTGTTCAGTTTCTCTCTCGTGTGTGTTTGTACTGGAGGTTGTAATCTGACGTTGTGTTCAGTTTCTCTCTCGTGTGTGTGTGTACTGGAGGTTGTAATCTGATGTTGTGTTCAGTTTCTCTCTCGTGTGTGTGTACTGGAGGTTGTAATCTGGCGTTGTGTTCAGTTTCTCTCTCGTGTGTGTGTGTACTGGAGGTTGTAATCTGACGTTGTGTTCAGTTTCTCTCTCGTGTGTGTGTACTGGAGGTTGTAATCTGGCGTTGTGTTCAGTTTCTCTCTCGTGTGTGTGTACTGGAGGTTGTAATCTGATGTTGTGTTCAGTTTCTCTCTCGTGTGTGTGTGTACTGGAGGTTGTAATCTGACGTTGTGTTCAGTTTCTCTCTCGTGTGTGTGTGTACTGGAGGTTGTAATCTGGCGTTGTGTTCAGTTTCTCTCTCGTGTGTGTGTACTGGAGGTTGTAATCTGACGTTGTGTTCAGTTTCTCTCTCGTGTGTGTGTGTACTGGAGGTTGTAATCTGATGTTGTGTTCAGTTTCTCTCTCGTGTGTGTGTACTGGAGGTTGTAATCTGACGTTGTGTTCAGTTTCTCTCTCGTGTGTGTGTACTGGAGGTTGTAATCTGACGTTGTGTTCAGTTTCTCTCTCGTGTGTGTGTGTACTGGAGGTTGTAATCTGATGTTGTGTTCAGTTTCTCTCTCTCGTGTGTGTGTACTGGAGGTTGTAATCTGATGTTGTGTTCAGTTTCTCTCTCGTGTGTGTGTACTGGAGGTTGTAATCTGACGTTGTGTTCAGTTTCTCTCTCGTGTGTGTGTACTGGAGGTTGTAATCTGACGTTGTGTTCAGTTTCTCTCTCGTGTGTGTGTGTACTGGAGGTTGTAATCTGACGTTGTGTTCAGTTTCTCTCTCGTGTGTGTGTGTACTGGAGGTTGTAATCTGATGTTGTGTTCAGTTTCTCTCTCTCGTGTGTGTGTACTGGAGGTTGTAATCTGACGTTGTGTTCAGTTTCTCTCTCGTGTGTGTGTACTGGAGGTTGTAATCTGACGTTGTGTTCAGTTTCTCTCTCGTGTGTGTGTGTACTGGAGGTTGTAATCTGATGTTGTGTTCAGTTTCTCTCTCTCGTGTGTGTGTACTGGAGGTTGTAATCTGACGTTGTGTTCAGTTTCTCTCTCGTGTGTGTGTGTACTGGAGGTTGTAATCTGATGTTGTGTTCAGTTTCTCTCTCGTGTGTGTGTACTGGAGGTTGTAATCTGACGTTGTGTTCAGTTTCTCTCTCGTGTGTGTGTACTGGAGGTTGTAATCTGACGTTGTGTTCAGTTTCTCTCTCGTGTGTGTGTGTACTGGAGGTTGTAATCTGGCGTTGTGTTCAGTTTCTCTCTCTCGTGTGTGTGTACTGGAGGTTGTAATCTGACGTTGTGTTCAGTTTCTCTCTCGTGTGTGTGTACTGGAGGTTGTAATCTGATGTTGTGTTCAGTTTCTCTCTCGTGTGTGTGTGTACTGGAGGTTGTAATCTGACGTTGTGTTCAGTTTCTCTCTCGTGTGTGTGTGTACTGGAGGTTGTAATCTGATGTTGTGTTCAGTTTCTCTCTCGTGTGTGTGTGTACTGGAGGTTGTAATCTGATGTTGTGTTCAGTTTCTCTCTCTCGTGTGTGTGTGTACTGGAGGTTGTAATCTGATGTTGTGTTCAGTTTCTCTCTCGTGTGTGTGTACTGGAGGTTGTAATCTGACGTTGTGTTCAGTTTCTCTCTCGTGTGTGTGTACTGGAGGTTGTAATCTGACGTTGTGTTCAGTTTCTCTCTCTCGTGTGTGTGTGTACTGGAGGTTGTAATCTGATGTTGTGTTCAGTTTCTCTCTCGTGTGTGTGTACTGGAGGTTGTAATCTGACGTTGTGTTCAGTTTCTCTCTCGTGTGTGTGTACTGGAGGTTGTAATCTGATGTTGTGTTCAGTTTCTCTCTCGTGTGTGTGTGTACTGGAGGTTGTAATCTGATGTTGTGTTCAGTTTCTCTCTCGTGTGTGTGTGTACTGGAGGTTGTAATCTGACGTTGTGTTCAGTTTCTCTCTCGTGTGTGTGTACTGGAGGTTGTAATCTGATGTTGTGTTCAGTTTCTCTCTCGTGTGTGTGTACTGGAGGTTGTAATCTGGTGTTGTGTTCAGTTTCTCTCTCTCGTGTGTGTGTACTGGAGGTTGTAATCTGACGTTGTGTTCAGTTTCTCTCTCGTGTGTGTGTACTGGAGGTTGTAATCTGGCGTTGTGTTCAGTTTCTCTCTCGTGTGTGTGTGTACTGGAGGTTGTAATCTGATGTTGTGTTCAGTTTCTCTCTCGTTTGTGTGTACTGGAGGTTGTAATCTGATGTTGTGTTCAGTTTCTCTCTCGTGTGTGTGTACTGGAGGTTGTAATCTGATGTTGTGTTCAGTTTCTCTCTCTCGTGTGTGTGTACTGGAGGTTGTAATCTGACGTTGTGTTCAGTTTCTCTCTCGTGTGTGTGTACTGGAGGTTGTAATCTGATGTTGTGTTCAGTTTCTCTCTCGTGTGTGTGTGTACTGGAGGTTGTAATCTGACGTTGTGTTCAGTTTCTCTCTCGTGTGTGTGTACTGGAGGTTGTAATCTGATGTTGTGTTCAGTTTCTCTCTCGTGTGTGTGTACTGGAGGTTGTAATCTGATGTTGTGTTCAGTTTCTCTCTCGTGTGTGTGTGTACTGGAGGTTGTAATCTGGTGTTGTGTTCAGTTTCTCTCTCTCGTGTGTGTGTACTGGAGGTTGTAATCTGATGTTGTGTTCAGTTTCTCTCTCGTGTGTGTGTACTGGAGGTTGTAATCTGGCGTTGTGTTCA
>JARWKJ010000003.1:66287108-66297108 GCA_029959095.1 Rhinichthys osculus | reverse complement strand
CTGAGCAGCTTCAGTGTGTGTTTGAGTGTGTGTGTGTTGATAAATCTGACAAGATGAGTCTGAGCAGCTTCAGTGTGTGTGAGGGTTAGTGTGTGTGTCTTGATCAGTGTGTGGGTCTGAGCAGCTTCAGTTTGTGTGTGTGTGTTGATCAGTGTGTGGGTCTGAGCAGCTTCAGTGTGTGTGAGGGTTAGTGTGTGTGTGTTGATCAGTCTGAGCAGCTTCAGTGTGTGTGTGTATGTGTGTGTGTGTGTGTGTGTGTTGATGAGTCTGTGGGTCTGAGCAGCTTCAGTGTGTGTCAGGGTTAGTGTGTGTGTGTTGATGAGTCTGAGCAGCTGCAGTGTGTGTGTGAGTGTGTGTGAGTTGTCAGTCGGCTCTCCTGTATAACCGGATCTGTTTGTCTGCTGATCCTGTAGGAGGAGGTTAACTCGACTCTCAGATGCTCGGCTCGCTTTAGACTTTATTGAGAGACTCAGTCTTCGTTTGTCTCGTCGGCTCAGATTACTGCTTGTTCTTTTTTTTAATTAACATCTATGACTCCATCTCCAGTGTACACTTAATTATAAGTATTAGCAGGAGTAATTATAATTATTATTTTTTTTGCACATGGATAGATTTAACGGCATGCTAGTTCAATAACCCTTTCCAGCGATTCCCTGTGACCTCTTTTGCTTGCTAATTTCCTGTCATTGCCTTCTTGGCTTTGCTGATGTATTACCCACAGTTCATTGGAGTCTGAGCCTCTGGTGTCATTTTAATGACCAAAAAACTCATTTAGCAAAATTGACCAGCAGAAATCTTGAGAAATTAGTTTTACCCACTGACTGTGTGTGTGTGTGTGGCCAGCAAGTAAAGTACACATATGAATCAATATTCCATTTCAATATTTAGATCTGAAGATGTGAGGCTGTGTAATTTGCGGGCTGGTCATCAAGTGTGTGTTCTGGCTGATACTCGAACTCATCGATTGATTTGTGTTTCACGTTTGAGCCGCTTCACTCAGTATTGCTTACTTTATAATTCCTTAAAAAACACCCAAGCTTTGTAAATGACACGTGGCGACTGAACTGAACTTGACCGAATCCCAGCGATGCTCTAATTTTATATTAATGTATGAAATGAAAGTGCTTCTGTATTTTCAGCTCTTCTCGTGTGATTGCGTCCTCAGGATGAATCGTTTGTTCCGTTAAATAATTAGAATCTCTGTTTTTTTCTGAATTAAGTTGTAGGAAATTACTAGTTATTCAGGTTTTTATATCATCTATGCATTTCGTTAATTTTGTGAATTGGTAAGTTTCGTCAGAGCGTGAAGAAATATACAGCTGAGGATCATCGGCATAACAGTGAAAACTAACTCCATGCTTCCTAATGATATCTCCTAAGGGTAGCATGTACAGTGTGTGTGTGTGTGTGTGTGTGTGTGTGTGTGTGTGTGTGTGTGTGTGTGAGAGAGGGTAGCATGTACAGAGTGAACAGCAGCGGTCCTAGTACTGAGCCTTGTGGTACGCCATACTGAACTTGTGATCGATAAGACATCTCTTCATTTACTGCTACAAACTGATAACGGTCAGATAAGTGTGATTTAAACCATGCTAGTGCAATTCCACTAATGCCAACATAGTTTTCTAGTCTATTTAAAAGAATGTTGTGGTCAATGGTGTCAAATGCAGCACTAAGATCGAGTAACACTAATCGAGAGATACAACCACGATCGGATGATAAGAGCAAATCATTTGTGACTCTGATGAGAGCGGTCTCAGTGCTATGGTACGGTCTAAATCCTGACTGAAAATCCTCACAGATATCATTTCTTTCTAAAAAGGAACACAGTTGTGAGGATACTGCCTTTTCTAGGTTATAATTTTGTCCCTAATATTATCAATCTTGAAAGTACGGAAGTTCATAAAGTCATTACTGCTATGCTGTTTGGAAATGTCTGGGGTTGAAGCTTTATTTCTTGTTAATTTAGCCACTGTAGCAAATAAATACCTAGGGTTGTATTTGCCTAATTTTAAGACCTGCTATCAACCAGATGATTTTTTTAAATTATGTCCTGATACACAAAACCATAGAATTCAAAAGGGCTTGTCCTTTATTTCCACATGACTGTATGGCTTTATGTGGGCAGAGTTATATATGTTTGTAGTTTATAGGACTATGAATCTGTAAAGGTTTCATTAATGTGATCTGGAGCTGCTGATGTGTTTGGGTTTGATCAGGACTGCTGTGTTAAATGTGAGATACTTGGGAACGTTTATCAAATGAGTAAATGACTCTGATGGGAACCTTCGGCTACTTAAGGTGTTTTTCTGCCAGGAAGCTTTTCACAGATGGACTGAAGCTAATTAAAATGCAATAATGTCCAATTTGATGTAGTTATTTTTTGGCAGGAGTCTTTGGTGTCCATCTTTCGTTCAGAGAGAATCACAAGCGCTCACAATCTTCAGTCTGATGGAGCTCAACTTACTGGCTCAATAGCCATGTGTCCACTGTCGGGCTCAAAGCTAGCCTGCTAGTGCGTGCCAGGCTAGTCGCGGTTCCTCGGGGCTTGATCAGGCCTCCTCGGGGCCAACGGCCAGGGGGTTTTGGCCTGCCGAATACCTTGGTCCAAAGCGGGCCAGCGGGGCTTGAACAGAAGCAGGAGGCGGTCAACACAGTCTCATTTCCCATGGTATTATATCAGGCTACCTGCTAATTTCAACATTTAAGACATTTTAAACAATTATCCGCTCAGAACTCTCTTTAAGACACCAGCGAGCTTTTTGTGTGAAATGGTAAATATCAATTTGATTCAGCATGATTGTTGTGCACTCCTGAACAGATTAATAAATTAATGTCAATGTAAAAAAATGTTATTGTAAAACATTAGTGAAATAATTATGCTGGGATCTTAAGTCTTTAAGTAAAGACCAATCGTTGGCTTCTGTTCTGCTCATTTTGCGATCTGGCTAGTTTCAGTCAGCTGGTGAAACGCTGGGGTTTTGTGACGGCTTGTTTTAGAGCCTCTCTGTGGAGCTACTGGCCCAACACTGGAAACACAGCTGGAGTTTGGGCTCGGTGGTTCGGGTCCTGTTAGCCCTGACTCACACTGACCCAACACTGGAAACACAGCTGGAGTTTGGGCTCGGTGGTTCGGGTCCTGTTAGACCTGACTCACACTGGCCCAACACTGGAAACACAGCTGGAGTTTGGGCTCGGTGGTTCGGGTCCTGTTAGCCCTGACTCACACTGACCCAACACTGGAAACACAGCTGGAGTTTGGGCTCGGTGGTTCGGGTCCTGTTAGCCCTGACTCACACTGACCCAACACTGGAAACACAGCTGGAGTTTGGGCTCGGTGGTTCGGGACCTGTTAGACCTGACTCACACTGACCCAACTCTGGAAACACAGCTGGAGTTTGGGCTCGGTGGTTCGGGTCCTGTTAGCCCTGACTCACACTGACCCAACACTGGAAACACAGCTGGAGTTTGGGCTCGGTGGTTCGGGTCCTGTTAGCCCTGACTCACACTGACCCAACACTGGAAACACAGCTGGAGTTTGGGCTCGGTGGTTCGGGTCCTGTTAGCCCTGACTCACACTGACCCAACGTTGGAAACACAGCTGGAGTTTGGGCTCGTGGTTCGGGTCCTGTTAGCCCTGACTCACACTGACCCAACGTTGGAAACACAGCTGGAGTTTGGGCTCGGTGGTTCGGGAAACACAGCTGGAGTTTGGGCTCGGTGGTTCGGGTCCTGTTAGCCCTGACTCACACTGACCCAACTCTGGAAACACAGCTGGAGTTTGGGCTCGGTGGTTCGGGTCCTGTTAGCCCTGACTCACACTGACCCAACGTTGGAAACACAGCTGGAGTTTGGGCTCTGTGCTTCAGGTCCTGTTAGCCCTGACTCACACTGACCCAACACTGGAAACACAGCTGGAGTTTGGGCTCGGTGGTTCGGGTCCTGTTAGCCCTGACTCACACTGACCCAACACTGGAAACACAGCTGGAGTTTGGGCTCGGTGGTTCGGGTCCTGTTAGCCCTGACTCACACTGACCCAACACTGGAAACACAGCTGGAGTTTGGGCTCGTTGGTTCGGGACCTGTTAGACCTGACTCACACTGACCCAACTCTGGAAACACAGCTGGAGTTTGGGCTTGGTGGTTCGGGTCCTGTTAGACCTGACTCACACTGGCCCAACACTGGAAACACAGCTGGAGTTTGAGCTCGGTGGTTCGGGTCCTGTTAGCCCTGACTCACACTGACCCAACACTGGAAACACAGCTGGAGTTTGGGCTCGGTGCTTCAGGTCCTGTTAGCCCTGACTCACACTGACCCAACACTGGAAACACAGCTGGAGTTTGGGCTCGGTGGTTCGGGTCCTGTTAGCCCTGACTCACACTGACCCAACGCTGGAAACACAGCTGGAGTTTGGGCTCGGTGGTTCGGGAAACACAGCTGGAGTTTGGGCTTGGTGGTTCGGGTCCTGTTAGACCTGACTCACACTGGCCCAACACTGGAAACACAGCTGGAGTTTGGGCTTGGTGGTTCGGGTCCTGTTAGGCCTGACTCACACTGACCCAACACTGGAAACACAGCTGGAGTTTGGGCTCGGTGGTTCGGGAAACACAGCTGGAGTTTGGGCTCGGTGGTTCGGGTCCTGTTAGCCCTGACTCACACTAGCCCAACACTGGAAACACAGCTGGAGTTTGGGCTTGGTGGTTCGGGTCCTGATACCCCTGACTTACACTGACCTACACTGGAAAATAAAGATATTGATCATTTTCTCTCCTTAAACTAGCTCTTTATATTAGTTTGGTCTTCCGCTCAAGAAACAGCCATCAGTGTAACTTCAAGAAATTAAATATCGTCTAACATAAGTGTTTGTGTGTGTGTGTGTGTTTGTTTGTGTGCGAGTGTGTGTGTTAGTAGCTATATTTATTGTCCTTTGACAGTTTTATGAAGGAAGGTATCTAAATAAACAATCCAGAGTTGGCACAGACAGTCTGTAGGACATTTTCAGCCTCTCACTGTGGATTATAACACTGTAATTTGTCCTTTTGAGATCTGTACACTACAACACAGCTATATATTGAACTGTTCATCATGAGCCGCTTTGCAATAATGTTCTTAGATGCTGTCTTTCTAGGGAACTTACAATTAAGAACGCAAATCAGTTTAGCAGTTATCAGGACAGGCTGCTAAGAATAAAGCACACCAGCGCTGCTTGGCTTTAAAGGGACAGTTCTGCCAGAAATCACAATTCTGTCATCATTTACTCTTCATAATGTTGTTCAAACCGGTATGATTTTATTCTTCTGCTGAAGACAAAAGACAGACACATCTGACACATTCACTGATGGTTTAACAGCCATTAGTGTCAGTCATGTTATTCCCTCTCAGATTAAGACCTATTTTGATATTTTATTCATTAAAGCTGTTTGATTGTGTTTAACTGCTGGAACATGAAGGTGTTTGAGAATGTGAGAATTTTGTTTTTAATTATTGAAGTTTTAGAAGCAACAGGGATGTTTTCACACCATCATATTGAATCTGATGACATAGATGAAAAGTATTTCTGTAGATCTTTATACAATCATTCATAAAAATATAAAGCTTCTTTATTGGTATCAATGAACCTTTAACATCCATAATGGATCATTTTCATTGCACAGAAGGTTCTTTAGATTATTAAAATGTTCTTCTCAAAAAGAAAAAAAAGGTTCTTTTAAGAACTGATCCCTGAAAGGTTCTTTGGGAACTGAAAATGGTTCTTCTATAGCATCACTGTGGAAACCCTCTTTGGGACCTTTATTTTAAGAGTTTACAGATCGTTTCAAAGCAGCTTCACTGTAATACACAGGAAAAATAACAGAATCAATGATTCAAACTTTATCATGTGAGCTTCATCTGCAGGGTTAAAGGCTTGATGGGTGAGTTATCTGGTTCCCTTTCGAAAAGTTTACTCTTATTGTGTCTTTACTAGACACTATGGGGAAAACTCCTTTTTCTCTGATTTATTGAAGCCTTTTATTCAATAACGCAGTGCTACGGCACAGCCATAACAGTGCAGAGATGAAGGCACGCTATTGGCTGGGCAGTGGGAACTGCACGAACCTATTGCAAAGTGGTGTGTCTGCGCGAGCCAATCGGGGCACGTCCTGCCGAACCGAGCGCAGAGCCCGCCAAAGGGGGTGGGGCATCTGCCTATAAAAGCAGCTCATTTCGCCATAGGATTTCAGGTTAATTCTCCTTCAGCAATGATCTACTGACCTTCGTTGATTCTCTCCAAGCCTTTGGAACAGAGCCCTGCAGTGGAAATGAGTGAAGCTTCGGCACTCCACAGCGACCAGCAGCTGATCGTTCAGCTGTTCTCACAGTCTCCCCTGCGCTCAAACGGCGAGCACATTTCATAGTAATTGTAATAGAATTGTAGTAGAAGTAGAGGCAGTATTCATACTAATAATAATAATTATAACAAAGATAAAAATAGCAGCGATAGCAGCGGTAGCAGTGGCAACAAACAGCATTCATGATAATAATAGTAGGAGTAGTGGTAGCACTGTATTTTTAATAATAATAATAGTAATTATAATAATACATATAGATCAGTCAATAAAATTATTGTGAATATACACTATTCTCTAGGCCTGGAAGCCACTCTACCACTGCCGGTGAGCACAACCAACAGACCTCCCCGACATAGACCCCACACCGTCAGAGACACCCAACCCCAACAGTTAAGCCTCTATGTTTCGCTGAGTCTTCCTCCGCAGAGTAAGATGGGGCACCATAACAGGCACCTCCAGACCAAGCTCACCTAGTCTGGTTGTGACCTGACAGGACAAAAGTCAAGTTTGGTTGCCCCTTTGTTTTTGTTTTTTTGGTAATCTGTGGCTTAGACCCTGGTGTGCACTGGTTAGCTCCCTAGCCAGAGACACCACATCCAGCCCAGATATCCGTCCACCATGTTTATTTTGCATGACAGAAGGGATTAGGGGCATGGGGGGGTAAAAAAGGAGGGGCCAGTCAACCCCCCCCAAAAAAAACAAAAAGAAACGTGTTACTAATGACCATGTTGACAAGATGTGCCAGTCGCACCCACCGACAGCACCTAGAACAGTTGCCTGAAAAGAGCTTTCTAAAAGAGAAAATCGCGACGTTTTTGCAAATGTCACAACCATGAACTTTGAAACGAATTCTCTCGCGAGTATGCCCAGGGGATTGTTTTTTCTCAGTGGATCTGAAAGATGCATACTTTCCTATCCATCACAGAGCGTTTTTTGAGATTTGCGTTCAAAGGGATGGCATTCTAGTATACAGTCCTACCATTCGCACTGTCTCTGGCACCACGCACTTTTACGAAAGTGCATGGACGCAGCACTTTCCCCCCTGAGACAGAAGGGGATGCGCATCCCAGACTACCTCGATGACTGGCCCAGTCGGAGGCAGAATTGAACTCTCACAGATCTGTGCTCCTCAGCCATTTGAAATGCCTAGGACTCAGAATGAACATTGCCAAGAGCCCGCTATCTCCCTGCCAGGCGAGCTCGACTCGACCCGAATGCGGGTGTCAAGTCAAGTCATCTTCATTTATATAGCGCTTTTAACAATGGATTGTTTCAAAGCAGCTTTACAGAGATAAACATATAATTTAAGGTAACAGATTGTTTTGGCGTTATAGCGGTTCTTGAATAATGTTACTTCCAGCTAAAGTTAACTTTGATTGATTCACCTCCGTCGAAATGATCAGACTTTAAACGTGAACCTGTGATTAACGCTGACGGCGTTCACATGCTCATTCAAAATTCTATAGTTATGTGCTTTTTAAAATATGTGCTCAGGTTTGTAATTCATACAACCCAGCCTAAACAAACTACTTTTCTTGCCTATAAATTTTGATACAGAATTTGTTTTATTTTTTCACTTCGGGGTACGCGAGCCGGAATTCACAACGCTTTATCTGTAGAGTGGGAAAGGGATCCTCCATAGGGAGAGGATAGTTGACACTTCAGCACTGCATTGTCAACGGGTCCAGGCAAATCTCCTTCGTCAGATCTGGATACGGCCTGGATCCGGCAGGCTGCGGGAAAACCTCGGGATAAACAAAGACACTAATATTAGCGTAGATGCCATTCTTCTTATGATGTAGCGAGTACATCAAGATTTAAGGGAAGTGTTCCCAGTTCCGGCTGACCTAATCTATGCATCCTAACATTGAATTATAGAAGTCTATAATGTATTATGTGTATGCTAGGTCAAAGAGATGTGTTTTTAGTCTAGCTTTGAACTGACAGAGTGTGTCTGCTTCCCGGACAATGGTAGGAAGACTATTCCAAAGTTTTGGTGCTAAATAGGAAAAGGATCTCCCGCCAGCAGTCAACTGGCCGGAATTTTGAGATCGCAATAGACGTGAAGGACTATAATGCGTTAAGAGCTCGCTCAAGTACTGCGGAGCTAAACCATTTAGTGCTTTGTTGGTAATCAACAATATTTTAAAATTTATACGATGTTTAATAGGGAGCCAATGCAGTGTTGACAGAACCGGGCTAATATGGTCATATTTCCTGGTTCTGGTAAGAACTCGAGCGGCTGCGTTTTGAACTAGCTGTAGTTTGTTTATTAAGCGTGCAGGGCAACCACCCAGTAGAGCATTACAATAATCTAGCCTTGAGGTCATGAACACATGGACTAATTGTTCCGCATTTCCCAATGAGAGCATATGGCGTATTTTAGATATATTTTTAAGATGGAAAAATGCAGTTTTACAGATACTAGACACGTGGCTTTCAAAAGAAAGGTTGGTATCAAATAGCACACCCAGGTTCCTAACCGACGACGAAGACTTGACAGAGCAGCCATTAAGTGTTAGACAGTATTCTAGGTTATTACGTGTGGAAGTTTTTTGTCCAATAATTAGAATCTCTGTCTTTTCTGAATTTAGTAGTAGGAAATTACTAGTCATCCAATTTTTTACATCAGCTATGCATTCCGTTATTTTTGTGAATTGGTAAGTTTCGTTGGGTTTTGAAGAAATATACAGCTGAGGATCATCGGCATAACAGTGAAAGCTAACTCCATGTTTCCTAATGATATCTCCTAATGGTAGCATGTACAGAGTGAACAGCAGCGGTCCTAGTACTGAGCCTTGTGGTACGCCATACTGAATTTGTGATCGATAAGACATCTCTTCATTTACTGCTACAAACTGATAACGGTCAGATAAGTGTGATTTAAACCATGCTAATGCAATTCCACTAATGCCAACATAGTTTTCTAGTCTATTTAAAAGAATGTTCTGGTCAATGGTGTCAAATGCAGCACTAAGATCAAGTAACACTAATAGAGAGATACAACCATGATCGGATGATAAGAGCAAATCATTTGTGACTCTAATGAGAGCGGTCTCAGTGCTATGGTACGGTCTAAATCCGGACTGAAAATCCTCGCAGATATCATTTCTTTCTAGAAAGGAACACAGTTGTGAGGATACTGATTTTTCTAATATCTTTGACAGAAAAGGCAGATTCGAGATCGGCCTGTAATTGACTAATTCTGTATGAAAAGTTGTGGTTTTTTAACAAGCGGTTTTATCATAGCCAGTTTAAAGGTTTTTGGTACGTATCCTAGAGACAAAGACGAATTAATGATATTAAGAAGATGATCTATGACCTCTGGAAACATCTCTTTCAGTAGTTTAGTCGGTATAGGATCTAACATACAAGTTGTCGATTTAGATGAATTAACGAGTTTGCAGAATTCTTCCTCTCTTATAGCAACAAATAAATCAAATTTTTCCTCAGGGAGACTACAATGCACTCCCTGATGCGATACTGTGGTAGACGGTTGCATAGTTATAATTTTGTCCCTGATATTATCGATCTTATAAGTGAAGAAGTTCATAAAGTCATCACTGCCGTGTTGCTTTGACACTTCTGAGCTTGAAGCTTTCTTTTTCGTTAGTTTAGCCACTGTTTCAAATAAATACCTAGGATTATGTTTATTTTCTTCTAATAGGGTTAA
>JARWKJ010000003.1:66257108-66279608 GCA_029959095.1 Rhinichthys osculus | reverse complement strand
GCTTTAGCAGTGTGTGTCGCGGAAGGAGAACGCCAGCGCTTGTGTCTGTCAGAAACATCTCTATTCTGAGGGAATGTGCCAGATGAAGATGAATTAGCTCAGCAACAGCTCCTCGAAGAATCAAGCGTTTGTTAAATATTATCCCTGTTACTGATATTGATTTCCAGGGCTGTGTTGAGAAACGGTGGCGATCCTCCATAAACCACTCCATTCCATAAACATTGAGAATCAGGAGCCGCTTCTTTCCTGTGGAGTCGAGCCATGGATTCAGATTCACGAATGTTGGGTTTTGAAAACGGTGTGTCAAGTTAAAAATAGACCTGTAATGATCATGAATTTTGTGCTCACAATTAATTGCGTATATTAATAAAAAAATTAGTTCATGTCACTTACAGTGTTAGTCTAATACATTATTTTATAATCGTAATAAAAAAGGCCCATATTTGCTACTTTCATGCGGTGAAAATAAATAAATAAATAAAATATATAATATAACGTAACAACGCAACGTAACGTACTGTTATATAATGTAATATAACATAACATAACGTGACGTGACGTAATGTAATGTAATGTAAAGAAACCGAACACATGGACGTTCCACCATCAGATTATCAGACGATCCTCGTGTGTCACGCGCGTCTGAGTTCTGCACCGCTGTGAGAAACCAAACACATGGACGTTCCACCATCAGATTATCAGACGATCCTCATGTGTCACGCGCGTCTGAGTTCTGCACCGCTGCGAGAAACCGAACACATAGACGTTCCACCATCAGATTATCAGACGATCCTCGTGTGTCACGCGCGTCTGAGTTCTGCACCGCTGTGAGAAACCAAACACATGGACGTTCCACCATCAGATTATCAGACGATCCTCATGTGTCACGCGCGTCTGAGTTCTGCACCGCTGTGAGAAACCGAACACATGGACGTTCCACCATCAGATTATCAGACGATCCTCATGTGTCACGCGCGTCTGAGTTCTGCACCGCTGTGAGAAACCAAACACATGGACGTTCCACCATCAGATTATCAGACGATCCTCATGTGTCACGCGCGTCTGAGTTCTGCACCGCTGTGAGAAAACGAACACATGGACGTTCCACCATCAGATTATCAGACGATCCTCATGTGTCACGCGCGTCTGAGTTCTGCACCGCTGTGAGAAACCAAACACATGGACGTTCCACCATCAGATTATCAGACGATCCTCATGTGTCACGCGCGTCTGAGTTCTGCACCGCTGCGAGAAACCGAACACATGGACGTTCCACCATCAGATTATCAGACGATCCTCATGTGTCACACGCGTCTGAGTTCTGCACCGCTGTGAGAAACCGAACACATGGACGTTCCACCATCAGATTATCAGACGATCCTCGTGTGTCACGCGCGTCTGAGTTCTGCACCGCTGTGAGAAACCGAACACATGGACGTTCCACCATCAGATTATCAGACGATCCTCATGTGTCACGCGCGTCTGAGTTCTGCACCGCTGTGAGAAACCGAACACATGGACGTTCCACCATCAGATTATCAGACGATCCTCATGTGTCACGCGCGTCTGAGTTCTGCACCGCTGTGAGAAACCGAACACATGGACGTTCCACCATCAGATTATCAGACGATCCTCATGTGTCACGCGCGTCTGAGTTCTGCACCGCTGTGAGAAACCAAACACATGGACGTTCCACCATCAGATTATCAGACGATCCTCATGTGTCACGCGCGTCTGAGTTCTGCACCGCTGCGAGAAACCGAACACATGGACGTTCCACCATCAGATTATCAGACGATCCTCATGTGTCACACGCGTCTGAGTTCTGCACCGCTGTGAGAAACCGAACACATGGACGTTCCACCATCAGATTATCAGACGATCCTCGTGTGTCACGCGCGTCTGAGTTCTGCACCGCTGTGAGAAACCGAACACATGGACGTTCCACCATCAGATTATCAGACGATCCTCATGTGTCACGCGCGTCTGAGTTCTGCACCGCTGTGAGAAACCGAACACATGGACGTTCCACCATCAGATTATCAGACGATCCTCATGTGTCACGCGCGTCTGAGTTCTGCACCGCTGTGAGAAACCAAACACATGGACGTTCCACCATCAGATTATCAGACGATCCTCGTGTGTCACACGCGTCTGAGTTCTGCACCGCTGTGAGAAACCGAACACATGGACGTTCCACCATCAGATTATCAGACGATCCTCGTGTTTCACGCGCGTCTGAGTTCTGCACCGCTGTGAGAAACCGAACACATGGACGTTCCACCATCAGATTATCAGACGATCCTCATGTGTCACGCGCGTCTGAGTTCTGCACCGCTGTGAGAAACCAAACACATGGACGTTCCACCATCAGATTATCAGATGATCCTCATGTGTCACGCGCGTCTGAGTTCTGCACCGCTGTGAGAAACCAAACACATGGACGTTCCACCATAAGATTATCAGACGATCCTCATGTGTCATGCGCGTCTGAGTTCTGCACCGCTGTGAGAAACCGAACACATGGACGTTCCACCATAAGATTATCAGACGATCCTCATGTGTCACGCGCGTCTGAGTTCTGCACCGCTGTGAGAAACCAAACACATGGACGTTCCACCATCAGATTATCAGACGATCCTCATGTGTCACGCGCGTCTGAGTTCTGCACCGCTGTGAGAAACCAAACACATGGACGTTCCACCATCAGATTATCAGACGATCCTCGTGTGTCACGCGCGTCTGAGTTCTGCACCGCTGTGAGAAACCAAACACATGGACGTTCCACCATCAGATTATCAGACGATCCTCATGTGTCACGCGCGTCTGAGTTCTGCACCGCTGTGAGAAACCGAACACATGGACGTTCCACCATCAGATTATCAGACGATCCTCATGTGTCACGCGCGTCTGAGTTCTGCACCGCTGTGAGAAACCAAACACATGGACGTTCCACCATCAGATTATCAGACGATCCTCATGTGTCACGCGCGTCTGAGTTCTGCACCGCTGTGAGAAACCGAACACATGGACGTTCCACCATAAGATTATCAGACGATCCTCATGTGTCACGCGCGTCTGAGTTCTGCACCGCTGTGAGAAACCGAACACATGGACGTTCCACCATAAGATTATCAGACGATCCTCATGTGTCACGCGCGTCTGAGTTCTGCACCGCTGTGAGAAACCGAACACATGGACGTTCCACCATCAGATTATCAGACGATCCTCATGTGTCACAAGCATCTGAGTTCTGCACCGCTGTGAGAAACCAAACACATGGACGTTCCACCATCAGATTATCAGACGATCCTCATGTGTCACAAGCATCTGAGTTCTGCACCGCTTCGAGAAACCGAACACATGGACGTTCCACCATCAGATTATCAGACGATCCTCATGTGTCACGCGCGTCTGAGTTCTGCACCGCTTCGAGAAACCGAACACATGGACGTTCCACCATCAGATTATCAGACGATCCTCATGTGTCACGCGCGTCTGAGTTCTGCACCACTGTGAGAAACCGAACACATAGACGTTCCACCATCAGATTATCAGACGATCCTCATGTGTCACGCGCGTCTGAGTTCTGCACCGCTGTGAGAAACCGAACACATAGACGTTCCACCATCAGATTATCAGACGATCCTCATGTGTCACGCGCGTCTGAGTTCTGCACCACTGTGAGAAACCGAACACATAGACGTTCCACCATCAGATTATCAGACGATCCTCATGTGTCACGCGCGTCTGAGTTCTGCACCGCTGCGAGAAACCGAACACATGGACGTTCCACCATCAGATTATCAGACGATCCTCGTGTGTCACGCGCGTCTGAGTTCTGTACCGCTGTGAGAAACCGAACACATGGACGTTCCACCATCAGATTATCAGACGATCCTCATGTGTCACGCGCGTCTGAGTTCTGCACCGCTTCGAGAAACCGAACACATGGACGTTCCACCATCAGATTATCAGACGATCCTCGTGTGTCACGCGCGTCTGAGTTCTGCACCGCTGTGAGAAACCGAACACATGGACGTTCCACCATCAGATTATCAGACGATCCTCATGTGTCACGCGCGTCTGAGTTCTGCACCGCTGTGAGAAACCGAACACATGGACGTTCCACCATCAGATTATCAGACGATCCTCATGTGTCACGCGCGTCTGAGTTCTGCACCGCTGCGAGAAACCGAACACATGGACGTTCCACCATCAGATTATCAGACGATCCTCGTGTGTCACGCGCGTCTGAGTTCTGCACCGCTGCGAGAAACCGAACACATGGACGTTCCACCATCAGATTATCAGATGATCCTCATGTGTCACGCGCGTCTGAGTTCTGCACCGCTGCGAGAAACCGAACACATGGACGTTCCACCATCAGATTATCAGACGATCCTCATGTGTCACGCGCGTCTGAGTTCTGCACCGCTGTGAGAAACTGTCAGATTAGCTTGGTTTAGAGTAAATGTCAGATAAACATTTTGAATCCCTCGGCGGATGATTGTGATGAGCAGATGCAGGAGGTTAAACGATTCCTGTCTGTCCGAAGGCGTTTCGTTCTTGTCATGCTGGACGACAGATCGCCGTTAGCACAAAACACACAGTATATGTTCATAAGCATGTGTGTTAAACACACACCTAAACCTGCATTTCATTAGCCTGAGGTTAAACCTACAGGCGTGAGGCTGAGACACACACAGGGTTTAGATAAACGTTTTACATGTGTTCATCTTTACTGAGATCCTCTCTTAAACCCTGAAACAACTGACCTGAGACCAGCGTTTATGAAGCGCCGTCACACGAAGGCAGATCCACAGCTGACCTGAGATCAGTGTTTATGAAGCGCTGACCTAAGACCAGCGTTTAAGAAGTGCTGTCACATAAAGGCAAATCCACAGCTGACCTGAGATCAGTGTTTATGAAGCGCTGACCTAAGACCAGCGTTTAAGAAGTGCTGTCACATAAAGGCAAATCCACAGCTGACCTGAGACCAGCGTTTATGAAGCGCCGTCACACAAAGGCAGATCCACAGCTGACCTGAGACCAGCGTTTATGAAGCGCCGTCACACAAAGGCGGATCCACAGCTGACCTGAGACCAGCGTTTATGAAGCGCCGTCACACAAAGGCAGATCCACAGCTGACCTGAGACCAGCGTTTATGAAGCGCTGTCACACAAAGGCAGATCCACAGCTGACCTGAGACCAGCGTTTATGAAGCGCCGTCACACAAAGGCAGATCCACAGCTGACCTGAGACCAGCGTTTATGAAGCGCCGTCACACAAAGGCAGATCCACAGCTGACCTGAGACCAGCGTTTATGAAGCGCCGTCACACAAAGGCGGATCCACAGCTGACCTGAGACCAGCGTTTATGAAGCGCCGTCACACAAAGGCGGATCCACAGCTGACCTGAGACCAGCGTTTATGAAGCGCCGTCACACAAAGGCGGATCCACAGCTGACCTGAGACCAGCGTTTATGAAGCGCCGTTCTTGCACTTCCTGTACTTCCTGCTCAGCTTCTGTTCGGACGCTCTTGCTTACTGCTCTGCGCTTTGCTCTATCGCTTTTATATTTTTTAATCGCTCTATCGCTTTTATATTTTATCTCCTTTTATCACCTAATTTTAACTTCAGCAAATCAGCACAGTGCTCAAACGCTTGATTACTACAAAAAAGCAGAATTCTTTTCTCCGACCAGCCTCCCACTGAAAAGTTACATGCCGGGGCAAGGGAAAACACAACTGCCTACATTCTAAAGGAAAAGAGAAAATGCCTCTTCTGGAATCTACTTGCTGCACTAACTGCCAGAGACTTTCACAAACGATTGGAGTTCTTGAAACAAAGTTACTTGTGGGACCACCAATCCAGACGGAACACACAACAGAGCTTCATCATGGACGCCCTCAGCATACAGCCGGTGAGTCCCATGAATCTAGTGCTCCACGACAGGCTATACTGAGTGTAGAGAAACAAGCCGATCGACTTACAAATCGGTGGCACAAACAGGGAGCGAGACCCAAAGGCACTCGAGACATCAGATTGTCACGAGCATCACATATTGCCGCAGTAGCCTCCTCTACCCCAGATACGGCTCTGACAAGGATTGCAAACACTGGTCTCCTACCACCGCCTATACATCTTGAGAACAGATTTGAAGTATTAATGAATGAGGAATCCCTGAATGTTATGAATGTGATCGAACACAGACTGAATCAGCCAGAGGCTAACACTGCTAACTGGCGCTCAAGGTCGAGCAGACAGCGGCACTCAGCTCAGAGCGCAGCCGAGCACAGGACTCTGATAGTGGGTGACTCCATAATCAGAAACATTATTAGCAGGGATACAACTACGCGCTGCCTTCCACAAGCAACGACTTCTGATGTAAATAGGGAACTTCAGAACATTCTGATGAAACATAAGACTGCAAATCGGCTCATCATTCATGTGGGGGAAAATGATATTCATAAAGAGCAGTCAGAACTCCTTCAGAAGGATTTCAATGAACTTTTTGAAACGCTTAAAAGACTGAAAGTTCAGACATTCATCAGTGGACCACTCCCAGCAAGAGGAACAGGTTTTCACGGTTGCTTGGGCTTAACACATGGCTGCAAAGAATCTGCAATATAAAAGGAGTGAACTTCATTGACAACTTCATTCTTTTATGGAGTCAGAGGCAACTGTTTCAACAGGATGGGCTCCACCCAAACAAACTTGGTTCAAGAGTGCTAAAGGACAATATCTACTTCTCCCTCAATCATCCTTCTGCAGTGTGTGACAATCTACTCAACCTGAATGTCACACATACACCTGGACACAGTATGAATGACCACAGGACTTCACTTCAGCACCTGAATGGACATGCGGTTGACATATCACACAAGGACAACGATAACACCATGCAGCCACAACAACTTCTGCTCTCGGACACAATCTCAGCAGAGCCCCGCCCACAGAGCTCTCCACAGACAGACTGGGACATATCAGAACTGCTCCAAGATTCATCTCCCAAGGACAACTTTCTGGAAAACAGCGAGGGAAACTAGGACAGCATATTACAGCCTCCGATAACACCAGAGCAACAGCCCCTCTCCCCAGACACGTTATCCCTCTCTCCAGCAACTCCACTTCTGTGCTTCTCAGAGAAAATGGAAAAACTGGTGTATGCTGGAACCAAACTATTCCACTCTTTTGCTGCAAGGCCCCAGATGTCAACCAAAAAACGGCAGGCCCCACAACCACCAAAGCCTGCGGGCCCAGCTCGCCCTCCCCCTCCTCCTGTGGGAGCTCTTCGGCCTCTGCCACAGCGCCAGGGCTCACACCCTCCTCCAGCGGCTCGAGGTGAACCAAAAACAAGTGATACCAGCTCTCGGTGATATGTGTCGGTCCCCGCTATGATAACAGTAACTTTCTTAAATGTTTACAGAACAAGTGGGAACCCAGTGTGCCTGAATCTTTCTCTATTGCTGTTTAATTACATGATAGAAAGTCTAAGGCCTTCAAAAGCCGTACAGCAAACCCATCTAATCTGGTGCCTATTACACGCCAAACTAAGATTGCTGTGAGGACAAAAAGTAAGACTGTTAAGTTAGCACTTTTAAACATCCGCTCACTTAAAAATAAATCACTTCTAGTCAACGACTTAATAACCACATACAACCTGGACTTTATGTTTCTAAATGAAACTTGGTTAGAAGACAGATGCAGTGGAACAGTCCTCAATGAAACATCCCCTCCTAAATTTACTTTTATGAGTGTCTGCAAAGCGGGTTAGAGAGGCGGGGGTTTAGCTGCTCTCTTTAAAGATGTCTATGAATGTAAGCAAATATCATTTGGGAATTACCCGTCTTTCGAATATCTGGGTATTGTGTTAAAAGGTGCTCCATGTATTTTACTTATCATTATTTACAGGCCTCCAAAATACTATCCAGCCTTTGCTGAGGACTTTACAGAAGTGCTATCAACAATGTCCTCAGAGTTTGACTGTTTTGCCATTGCAGGAGATTTTAACATTCACATAGATAATGATACAAATATGGCAAAAGAAATCAAAACTGTTTTAAAAACTTTTGATCTGACTCAGCATGTACATGGACCCACACACACTCGTGGACACACTCTAGATTTACTTATCAGTAAGGGTCTAAACATCTCATCGATTGTTATTAAGGATGTAGCACTGTCTGATCATTTCTTGATTTTCTTTGATATATTGATCTCTCCTGCCATTGAAGCTAGTGTCTGTGTCTGTCAAGAAGAGATGCTTAAACGAGAACACTAGTGTGCTATTTATGAAGGCTATATCTTTAAAACCAAGCATATCTGCTGACTCTGTTGATTTTCTCCTTGATTCTTTTAACTCAAAAGTTAAAAGTGTAATTGATGATATTGCTCCTGTGAAAGTCAGGAAGAATAGTGCTAGACAAAAAGCACCTTGGAGAAACCCAACATTGGGAGAACCCGTTGGGAGAACCCAACATTGGGAGAACCCAGAAACTCAAAAAACCTTGGGAGAACCCAGACTCAGTCGGGGGCCAGTTCTCCTCTGGCCAACGAAGGAACAGTGTATGATTCGGGCAGCATTACAAGTCAGATTAGATGGGAACATTTAGAGTATTTATCCATTTCCATCTAGTTGGAAGTGGAAGTAATCACGCCGGTATGGAGACGAGTTGTTGAGGATCAGTGCCGATGGCTGTCGTGTCGATGAGGCCTTCACAGAGCTGATGAGGCTGGCACTTCAGGATGAGTTGGAATGGGTCCAGGCGCAGGTCCACCATAGAGGGTCCCTCGGGACAAACAGAGAGACTAATATTAGCGTAGACGCCATCCTTCTTATGATGTACCAAGTACATCAGGATTTACGGGACGTGTTCTATGCAGCCTAATTTTGAATTAAGGAAGTCTATAGTCTGTTATGTCTATGCTAGGCCAAAGAGATGTGTTTTTAGTCTAGATTTGAACTGACAGAGTGTGTCTGCTTCCCGGACAATGTTAGGAAGACTGTTCCAGAGTTTTGGTGCTAAATAGGAAAAGGATCTATCAGTCGAAATCAGTCGATTTTAATATTCTAGGTATTATCAACTGGCCGGAATTTCGAGAACACAATAGGCGTGAAGGACTATAATGCGTTAAGAGCTCGCTCAATTACTGCGGAGCTAAACCATTTAGTGCTTTGTAAGTAATCAGCAATATTTTAAAATTTATACGATGTTTAATAGGCAGCCAATGCAGTGTTGACAGAACCGGGCTAATATGGTCATATTTCCTGGTTCTGGTAAGAACTCGAGCTGCTGTGTTTTGAACTAGCTGTAGTTTGTTTATTAAGCGTGCAGGGCAACCACCCAGTAGAGCATTACAATAGTCTAGCCTTGAGGTCATGAACGCATGAACTAACTGTTCCGCATTTGTCAATGAGAGCATATGACGTAATTTAGATATATTTTTAAGATGGAAAAATGCGGTTTTACAGATACTCAAATGAAAGATTGGTTTCAAAGAGCACACCCAGGTTCCTAACCGACGACGAAGACTTAACAGAGCAGCCATCAAGTGTTAGACAGTATTCTAGGTTATTACGTGTGGAATTTCTTTGTCCAATAATTAGAATCTCTGTTTTTTCAGAATTTAGTAGTAGGAAATTACTAGTCATCCAATTTTTTACATCAGCTATGCATTCCGTTAATTTTGTGAATTGATAAGTTTCTTTAGGTTTTGAAGAAATATACAGCTGAGTATCATCGGCATAACAGTGAAAGCTAATTCCATGTTTCCTAATGATATCTCCTAATGGTAGCATGTAGTGAGTGAGTGAACAGCAGCGGTCCTAGTACTGAGCCTTGTGGTACGCCATACTGAACTCTTCATTTACTGCTACAAACTGATAACGGTCAGTTAAGTATGATTTAATCCATGCTAATGCAACTCCACTAATGCCAACATAATTTTCGAGTCTATTTAAAAGAATGTTGTGGTCAATAGTATCAAATGCAGCACTAAGATCGAGTAATACTAATAGAGAGATACAACCGCGATCGGATGATAAGAGCAAATCATTTGTGACTCTAATGAGAGCGGTCTCAGTACTATGGTACGGTCTAAATCCGGACTGAAAATCCTCCAGATATCATTTCTTTCTAGAAAGGAACACGGTTGTGAGGATACAGATTTTTACAGTATCTTTGACAGAAAAGGTAGATTTGAGATCGGCCTGAAATTGACTAATTCTGTAGGATCAAGTTGTGGTTTTTTAACAAGCGGTTTTATCATAGCCAGCTTAAAGGTTTTTGGTACGTATCCTAGAGACAAAGACGAATTAATGATATTAAGAAGATGATCTATGACATCTGGAAGGATCTCTTTCAGTAGCTTAGTCGGAATAGGGTCTAACATACAAGTTGCTGATTTAGATGATTTAATGAGTTTGCAGAATTCTTCCTCTCTTATAGCACCAAATGAACCAAATTTTTCCTCAGGGAGACTACAATGCACTCCCTGATGCGATACTGTGGTAGACGGTTGCATAGTTATAATTTTATCCCTGATATTATCAATCTTATAAGTTGAGAAATTCATAAAGTCATTACTGCTGTGTTGCTTGGACACTTCTGGGCTTGAAGCTTTCTTTTTCATTAGTTTAGTTACTGTTTCAAATAAATACATAGGATTATGTTTATTTTCTTCTAATAGGGTTGAAAAATAAGCAGATCTAGCAGCTTTTAAAGCCTCTCTGTAAGCAATCAAGCTCTCTTTCCATGAAATGCGAAATACCTCTAGTTTAGTTTTCTTCCAGTTGCGCTCTCTTAAGGGCCTGTGTGTGTGTGTGTGTGTGTGTGTGTGTGTGTGTGTGTGTGTGTGTGTGTGTGTGTGTGTGTGTGTGTGTGTGTGTGTGAGTGTGCTCGTTGTACCACGGCGTTGGACTATTTTCTTTAATCTTCTTTAAGCGCAACAGAGCAACTGCGTCTAAAGTGCTGGAAAAGAGAGAGTTAAAAGTTTCTGTTGCAATATCGAGTTCTTCTAAGCTATCTGGGATGCTGAGATGATGAAACTGATTAGGAAGATTATTGATAAAGCAATCTTTAGTGGCAGAAGTTAAAGGTCTAACATATTTATAACACGGAGTCGGCTTTGCTGCTTTGGCTAAGTGAAGTTTACATGAGACTAGATAATGATCTGAGATGTCATCGCTCTACTGCAGAATTTCAACGGCATCAACATCTATTCCATGTGATAATATTAGATCTAGAGTATGATTACGACAATGAGTAGGTCCTGACACGTGTTGTCTAACTCCAATTGAAATGCGAGAAAGCCAGGACAAGCTTGAGTTTACAATGTCTTTAAATGCCAATCCCAATGCATCTTTTTCATTATCTACATGTATATTAAAATCACCAACATTTGTATGTTAGCACAATTAGTACTTTATCTGCAGCCAATACTAATTCTGATAGAAAGTCCGCAAATTCTTTGATAAAGTCTGTATGGTGCCCTGGTGGCCTGTATACAGTAGCCAGCACAAATCTCAAACGTGATTCATCATTTACACTATATATTTTTACATTAAGCAGTAAGCACCAATACTTCAAAAGAAGTATATTTAAAACTAGATTTCTTAGTGGTTTTGAAGATATTACTATAAATTACAGCAATACCTCCCCCTTTTCCTTTCAGACGAGGTTCATGTTTATAACTGTAATCTTGTGGCGTGGACTCATTTAAAGTAATGTAATCGTTTGGTTTTAACCAGGTTTCTGTCAAACACAGCACATCTTGGTCACGCATCCCAATAGAATTGTTGATTCAGGTGTTCTATCTGATTGCTTCAGTGATCATTCAGTTATCTTTTGTATCTGGAAAATAAGGTTACCTCGTCTACTACCTAAAATAATCAAGGTAAGACAATTAAAAAATATGAATAATTATGCATTTATTCAAGATTTGTTATGTATTAATTGGAACAGGATGGATTTAATTCCTTATGTTGATGATGCCTGAAATTTCTTTTATACTGAGGTATTAAAAAATATAGATAAACATGCTCCATGGGCATCAGTCAAAGTGAAGGGTAGACATCTACTATGGATTGCTGGTGATTTAATATATCTCTTTAAGCAAAGGGACAAGGCTTGGGAAAGATACCATTTAACAAAAGATCTGGTAGATTGTATTGAATATAAACGATTAAGGAATGTATGTACTTTTAAAACAAGAAATGCCAAATCTGACTATTATAAAAATTCACTATTAAATGATTTTACAAATCCTAAACACTTTTGGAAAAAAACTTAATTGCCTGTTGAATAAATCCGAAAAGAATTCCCTTGTAAAACTAAGAATTGATAATAAAATTATAAGTTTGGCTGATGCCTTTAATCAGCACTTTTCTTCTGTTTGTAATTTACGTCCGCCTGATCTCTGTTACTCCAACCCTGTAAATAGTAATGTAGCAAACAGCTCTTTCTCATTTACTACAGTTCTTCCCACTGATGTACAGCAGGCAATTTCCGAGATTAAATCTGGAAGTGGTGTTGGTATAGATGGTCTGGAGATAAAGTTTATTAAGATTGGACTCTCATGTTCTAGCATATCCATTATGTGATCTATTTAATTTATCTATATCTACTTGCAAAGTTCCAATCATGTGGAAGTGTGCTAGAGTAACACCTTTATACAAAAGTGGTGAACCTCTGGATCCTAACAATTACAGACCAATCTCAATTATTAGTAATGTAGTAAAAGTATTTGAAATAATTATATTCAAGAGATTGTTTAAATACATTAATGAGTTTTCTATTTTTTCTCCAAACCAATCAGGTTTTAGGCCCAATTACTCCACCACAACTGCTCTTATAAAATTTGTTAACGATGCTACATCTTCTCTGGACAATAATATGTCCACTGGAGCAATATTTATAGATCTTACCAAAGAGTTTGATTTGGTTGATCATTATATTCTCCTTGATAAATTATATAACATTGGACTCTCTGAACAGTCAATTTTGTGGTTTAATTCATATCTTCACTACAGACGTCAGTGTGTAAGTCTCAATGGTGCTCTCTCTCAGTTCTTGATAATGGAAAAGGGTGTTCCACAAGGTTCTTGTTTAGGCCCTCTTTATTTTCTATTTTTATTAATGACCTCCCACAAATATGCTCTGACAGTCAGATTCTCTTGTATGCTGATGATACAGTTATTCATTCTTCAAAACGTGATATTAATTTGATTCAATCCTCACTGCAACTTGATTTTAATACTATTCAAAAGTGGTTCTCGGATAATGGACTTATATTGAGTAAAAGTAAGTCATATAATATGTTATTTGCTACTAGGTCTGTCCGGCATAACCAAGGTAATAGTCTAACAATTAAATTCTTAGATGGTACATTTGTGGAGAATGTTGAGGAATTTAAATACTTGGGCCTCTGGCTCGACTCCAGCCTCTCCTTTAGGCCTCATATTGACTATATAGTGAAAAAAGTAAATTATAATTTAAGATTATTATATCGTTCAATTAATTGTTTCACACAATTGATTAGATTAAAAATTGTAACTCAACTTTTATTTCCTATTATTGATTATGCTGACTTTGTCTATATGAGTACAACAGAATTACACCTTAAATCCTTAAATGTTGTTTACAACCGTCTCTGTCGATTTGTGTTGAGATGTCCGTTTCTAACCCATCATTGTCATATGTACCAACAATTGAATCTCTTATCACCAAAGGCCAGATGACAGCTACACTGGTTTCAGTTTATTTATAAATGTATCTTTTTTAATTATCCTCTTTATTTGAAGCAACATTATAGCCTGAGACACCTTGATCATCTCTTTTTTGCTGTCCCAAATATATCTAAAGAAATCGGAAGACGTGCTTTCAAATTCAAGAAAGAACAGTTTACCTTGTTCCTTAAGGTCCATCTCTTTCTTTCCACTCTTTAAGTCAGCCCTTCTAACTTACTTGCAATCCTGTGATCAATGTAAATGTTTCCCTGGTGTTTGACCGGTGTGTATGTATGTGTATAGGTGTGTATTTTTGTATTTGTATGTATATGTGGGTTATATATTTGCTTGTTTTGGTGACTTTGTCAAATATGGTTCTCTCCTGTTATATAATATTATTTTAATATCACATTAATATCATACTATATTGTTTATGTGAATACGCTTTGGACAGAGGTGGGACAGGTTGGAAGAGCTTTAGTATGTAAGAGTGTGTAAGTTTTTGGTGTAATCTTGAGGACCCCCTCGAAAACGAGATGTTGCATCTCAAGGGGTTATCCTCTAATAAAATGAAATGAAAAATGAAATGAAAAGCAGAGCGCATGTGGCAGAAGACAACACTTGTAGTCCATTATAACATCTACAAAGACAGCATCCATGCTTTTAATATTGAACTAGGCAAAGCTAGACAGACTTTCTTCTCGAATATTATAAACAGCAACTTAAACAACACACACACTCTTTTTGCTACTGTAGAGAGACTGACAAACCCCCCAAGCCAGATTCCCAGTGAAATGCTCTCAGACAGCAAGTGCAGTGAGTTTGCTTCTTTCTTCTCTGAGAAAATCAATAATATCAGAAAGGTGATCAGCACATCATTGAGCCGCACTGGGGTCAGACAGATCAGACCACAACCTGAGAATGTAGTTACTATGTCTGTTTTAGAAGAAATTGATGGCAAAATTTTGGAAGAAACCATACAGCACCTTAAAACATCAACCTGCGTCCTTGACACACTTCCCACATCTTTCTTCAAAAGTGTGTTAAACTGTTTAGAAGCAGATCTCCTAGAAGTGGTTAATGCCTCACTTCTCTCTGGGAATTTTCCAAACTCCCTGAAAACTGCAGTTGTCAAGCCCCTCCTGAAAAAGAGCAATCTGGATAAGACCATATTAAGCAATTATAGACCGATCTCAAATCTTCCTTTCATAGGCAAGATCATTGAAAAAGTTGTCTTCAAATCCAGACTCAAAACACATCTGTTTAGCTATGCTTTTACTGAATGAGCACTGGCCACTGTTCGTCCAACTGTTTTTACTGTACTTTACTTTATTTTATTTTTTATTCTAAACTGTTTTAATTATTCTTATTTGTTTTGATTATTTTAATTTCTTCTATGTAAAGCACTTTGAGTTACCATTGTGTATGAAATGTGCTATATAAATAAACTGGCCTTGCCTTGCCGTCACACGAAGGCAGATCCACAGCTGACCTGAGACCAGCGTTTATGAAGCGCTCAGTGTCAGTGCTGAAGGTCCAGCTCGTGCCCTCGTCCCCTGTGTAGTGCCCTAGAGTGTGTTATCAGCGCTGTGTGATGAGAGATACACTGGGGAGAGCCTTATCAGCGCAGTGTGTGTGTGCCCTCATGACCTTCATGCCGTTCCTCTGACAGGAAGTGATGCGTGTGCGGGAGCTCGGGGTTTATAGTGAAGAGGAAGCCGAGTGAATTACTAACTGCGAAAGTTTGATATTTTCTATTTTACTTTTGGTTCTCTTTTTTGCGTCGTTTTTAAAGATGTGCACAGCTTTTAAAGAATGAAACAAACCCAGTCCTTATATTACAAGCCCATCGATCTAAGTCAAGTCAGCTCTATTTCTATAGTGCTTTATACAATAGAAATGGCTTCATAGTAATAAACATGAAAATAACAGAATCAATGATGCAAACGTCATCAATTATGAGACAAGTTGAAATGATGTAGTTCTTGTCTTAATGTCATTTTCGTAATGTTACTGGGATACAGACTATTAGGGCTGGGTAATATAGCCAATAACATTTTTCAAATCAGTTGATCTCGATAAGTATCACGATAAATGTCAAATCTTTATTTCTTTCCAGTTTAAAGGCAGATTTCTGCTCCTAAGTGAAAGTTCAGACTGTTAATTGTGCTTTTAAACTACAGTTTACGGTCAGAACATGACAAACACTTTTTGAATTCTTTACACTTTTCTAGTCATTTTCTTGAACAAAATAAATATGTATTTCTTAGTTTCTGCATGTTTTAAAGGGGTGATATTGTGTCAAATCATGAAACAGGTGTGTGTCGCCTTGAACCGTATCTTCAGCACAGTTTGCAGTGCAGGCCGACATATTCATAATTATATGATGTTTTGTCTCAGAAATGCTCACTTGACAGTAGCTTGAGTTAAGATCTGTACTAATTTTTATATGGTAAAATTGAAATATTCTGACTTTTTGAGGTTCATTTGTCTTGATAACAACAACTCTTGTTATCATTTTATTTATGAAAATTATATCGCGATAATTATCGTTGTTGTTTTATCGCCCAGACCTCGTGACAACTAGCCCCATCTCTCTCTACATTTACATTTACATTTATTCATTTAGCTGATGCTTTTATCCAAAGCGACTTACAATTGCTATATATGTCAGAGGTCGCACGCCTCTGGAGCAACTAGGGGTTAAGTGTCTTGCTCAGGGACACATTGGTGTCTCACAGTGGATTCGAACCCGGGTCTCTCACACCAAAGGCATGTGTCTTATCCACTGCGCCATCACCACCCCTATGTCTCAGTATTAGCTTGGCCATGTGAATAACCTGTGGATGGCTGAGTGGCATGTACATGGAGGACACATTCAGGTTCGTTCTCAGCACAGGACGAGTCAGAGAGAGTTTATTCAGAGGAGAACAGGAACACACTCTCACAAGGCTCGTTCTCCTTCTGTAAGTGACTGACAGCTGTCAGTATCTGTGAGGAAGTCTCTCTCTCGCTCACTAGAGTCTCTCACAGTAACACATGCTTTTAGCCTTAAAACAGAGGGATCACATGAGAGTGTGTGTGAATGACCCCTGACGGATCGCTGCGACCTGAAGATCAGTGATGGGAAACGAGCCCAGTATTGACGGTGTAACAGCTTTGGTTTATTCGATGATGATGATGTCTTTGAATCATCCTTATTTGAGGGTTTTTCTTTATCTGTGATTTAATTATGACTTGATTAATTCATTTGCACATGTCATCCAGTTGATGAGTGTGTACTCCTCCTATGATGGGTAGAGGTGTGTTCGCATGAATCACATTCTCTCGCTCCTCATCTCAACACTTCTTCATCTCTCTCTCTCTCTCTCTCTCATCCGACCAGTGAATCTCAGCGGGATCAGACTCTGATAAGGGCCAGATTTGAGGCTCTTGGTGTGCGAGAGGCAAAACTTTAGTGAAGTTGGTAATACAGAGTAATTTACTGCAGACGGTTTGCTTTGAATTGCCCTTCTTTCCCTTTCACAGACTCCGATGGAAACTAGAGAAAAGTGTGTGCTTTAAAATCAGAACAGGAGATTTGATGATCGGCGTGAGTCGGGCTCACTTTGCATCTTATTCTTGTGCAGAACAATTTCTGGAAGACGCGGTTTCTGTCTGTGTTTGAGTGGAAGGCAACAGTTGACTTTGTTTTCTCATGATGTACAGAAGCATTTTACCTGAAATCCTTGATTAGACTTTAAAAATCCGAATCGGATGAAGCTCATAAACTGTCAGATCCAGTGACTAGTCCGAACAGACTGGCAATGACATGAAGCCACCAATCAGACTGAGTTCTGCTCCAGCGTTCACATCTCTGGGGAGGTCGTCAGTGTAAATGAATGTCAGTTTTAAGTATGTGAACCGCGTCAGATGGCCTGTTCGAGATGCTTTTAATGAGCTGGTGTTTAAAAGAAGCTAATGAATGACATCACAGCTGTTTCTCATGTGGCTTTAGTGACGGACACAGCGGAGAACCACTGACAAACGCCACGGTTATGATACATAACACCTGTTTATATGATAGATGCACAAATTCAGATCTCTCTCTTACTTATCTCAATTTAATGCTATATTTTTGGCTTGACAAATATTTTTACATTCTTATTACCAAAGCATCTTAACAGCGTAAAACAACATGACAATATAACCCGTCTGAACCCAAACAATCTCAGCTCTGTCAACAGAAGTCTGTTTCCCTTGTGTGGTTTTCAGTGCAAGGGTCAGAGGTCAGGACAACACTGTGTCCTGGTGTTATAATCAGTGCAGATGAACCTGACGCTCCAGAGTTCAGAAACCTCCACACCAGAACCAGAACATGACCTGATAGATCATGTTTAAGTTTCACACACGCACACAAACTTCCCCAAACATTCAAACTCATCCTATTCAACAATCGCTGCCTGTCTCACACACTCTCGGCAGTGTGACCCGCGGGGCGCGTGGTTGAGTTGAGTAAGTGCTTTGCCATTTCTGAAGTGGACATTATATATTCATATGCATGAAGAGACTCATTATCATCATCTGACAATCACTGACCCGTTAATAAATGGCTCGGCGTTCAACATGGCTGGATTTATTCAGTGCGGTCGCTCAATATTAACATAGCCTTTTGCAGCAGTTTTAATGAATGTTTAGCCTATATTAGACATGAAAACATTTGAGCTGAAATTCGTGTAAAACTATGCAGGTGCGTCTCAATTACCTTCCCATGCAGTTTTGCAAGTACAAATAGTGGAATTAGTGGAAATTCCAAAAAGAAAAAGTGCACTTTAAATAACTGGATGATGCACTTAATTACCGGTAAAGTGAAGTGTGGAATGTTGGACACTTCATGCGATCCCAACTTTAAGAGGGGGAGGGGCTTTAAGACTGATGTTGGATGACAAAATAACCGTATAGAACTCATACACTACACCGTTGAGTACACAGTGCGTAATATGGTCCAAATTCTCTTCCTGTCAATCAGTTTGTGCACATTAGGTTGGCTGAAACGGGGAATGAATGGGAGTGATCCAATTCAGTGGCAATGTACATGTTTACGCTTATTTGTGTTGCAGTTGCTGTTATCCAGAGGGATTTACAAATGAGGAGAATCACGAGCAGTGAAAGGAATAGTTCCCCCAAATAAGGGCTGATGGGCGACGAGTGTTTAATTGTGAGCGCTTCATGCGGGCAGTTAAATTCTCTCTTCAGAAATAATGGGCAGGTCTTCGTGAAGGCCGGCGGGTCAAGAGCAGCAATCAGGCTCTCCAGACAACGACTCCATTTTGTTTCTGATGAGATTAGAGCAGCGCTGTAATATAAACATCAGCGTTCAGCACAGATCTTCATTAAGATACATCAGCGTAACGAGAGATGATAGAGTGTCTGGAACCGAGAATGAATTCGTCTCACCCAACATGTCTGGCTGAGCGATTGGCCAGTTTTCTTGAAACATGACTGCCATTTTCACAGTTTTCAGTCAGAGCGTTGTGTTCGCTGGTCTCTAAAGGCTGGGTAAAACTGGCTCAACTAATGGCAACATTTGTGTGATTAAACATGTCGCATTTCTGCACTGCACACAAACCCCTGATCAGATCTGAAACACCACAGGCGGGTGTGAAGGGTTTCTCAAACCTCGGATATCAGTGTCTGCTCAGATGAAGGACCGTCCCAGCAGGGTGATCTCAAACCCATGACCCTGTCTGCTTGTGTTTAGTAAGGCTGTGTTTGCTGCTGAGCTAATCAAATGTTCCCTTTTGTCTTGTAGGCCTGGAGAATGCTGGAATCTGGAGGGCAGTAGATCGTTCCTGCCGTTTGGAAGAACATGAATCACAGATAAAGACTCGACCATGACCATCACCCGGGGTCCACTGGACACCAGATCTCTGCTTTGAAATCTTTTCTTGGATTGAAAGCGTTTCAGAGAAAACCTAAATTGGGAGCCATTTATCGCTCATCCACCTCCAGCCTGATGCACCGACCAATGGAGAGACTACGGATAGAGTCTGGATAAAGAGGAGCAGGGCAAGAAAGAGAGTGAACAGTTGGCCTGTGGGATCCTGCAGCGTTGGGAATTGAGCCGTCTGTTCGCCATCTCTCAGAGTCACGAGGAGCTCTGCTGTCTCAGAGGAGGAGGTTTCTGAGCTCGTATCATCGGCGCGGGGGAAATGCAGTCTCGGTGTTGGTCCACTCTCCGGCCCCTGTGGCCGTTGCTGTTAGCTGGACTCTTTCTGTCGGCAGGGGCCCTGGAGTTCGGCGGCGCTCCCGGCCAGTGGGCGCGTTACTCCCGTTGGGAAGCAGGATCGATCGGGGAGCTCAGCTTCAGCCTGAAGACCAATGTGAGCAAGGCTCTGGTTCTGTACTTGGACGACGGTGGGAACTGTGACTTCTTGGAGCTGCTCATCGGCGAAGGACACCTTCAGCTCCGATTCGCCATCCACTGCGCCGAACCGGCCAGCCTGCAGATGGAGACCCGCGTCAACGACGACCGCTGGCACATGGTCCTGCTCACCCGAAACTACCGCGAGACCATGCTGATGGTGGACGGGGAAACCAAAGTGGCTGAAGTCCGTTCCAAGCGCAAAGAAATGGCTGTCGTCAGCGACCTCTTCGTAGGGGGGATTCCCCCGGACGTACGGCTGTCCGCGCTCACGTCCAGCACGGTGAAATACGAGCCTCCCTTCATGGGCCTGATCTCCAACCTGAAGGTGGGCGAGATGCCTCCCTCTCTTCTCAACAGCAACGGCATTCACACCGATCTGGAGTATCTGTGCACCAAGCAGAACCCCTGCCTCAATGGAGGATACTGCACCGTCCAGTTCGGGGAGGTCCACTGCGACTGCTCTCACACACGCTTCCGGGGGAAATACTGCAAAGAAGGTAAGCCTCGGTTCATAGACTCACATTAAGCCTGTGTGTTTTGACGTGCTTCATTCTTCTGTTCATGGCATTGATCTGATACGTTCAGACTGTTGTAATAGCTGTGCTGACAGAGCCCTTGACGGAGCGGCTGAAGAGTTTCTCTTTCTCGCAGCTGCTGTTCTGAATGGACACTTCTGGTCATGTTGTGTTCAGCCCTTTAGAGGGTTCAGGTTGTTCTAAGTTAGATGAATCACTGCTTCTTATATTTTGTTCTCTTCTAAAGCGAGTTCAATTCTCTCCCAATCGCTCGCTGTCTTCAGTTCCAGAAAGCAATCCCAATTTCTTAGGCGAGATCCATTTTGTACTCGTCTACACTCATCTGTTACTCTCTCCTCCAGACCCACTGCTTTTAATCTCCTCTCTTGTCTTCTGTTTCTCTCTCTCCTATCTGTTCTTCACCTATTATCTCAGCCAGTTCTTTTTTCATTTTCACTCTCTTTCATTCTTTCGCTGGTTGGCTTTCTGAATCATGCCACCTTTACTGTTTTAGTGGATGGATTTTCTCCATTTAAGACCAAAAGCATCATCAATACTGTAGTGAGCACAACATGCTAATCAAATATACATTTATATTTACGTGTAGAAGGTATTATGTCAGGGTTTTAGTTTATATATAAGATGTTGAAAGATGTTTATCATTTGAGAAAAAAATGTGGTTTTATTTGTGTTTAGTCGTGCCCTGATGAAGCTCTTTCACAGATATTCCCTGTATTCCACAGACACAATAATAACTGATCTGACACACACGATTCTGTCAAAGTCTTCATCCTTTTGCTTCTTCTGGTGGTGTGTATATTCCTGTTTCTATGTTTTATGATAGGTTTTCACAAGTCTCTGTTTGTCCCGAGCAGTTACCACATAATAAATCATATAAATCATAATTCCCAGGTTTTCCAGAATCTCCTGCGTATTGAAACCTTTCCAGCAGTGACTGCATGCACGCATACACAACTATTACAAAAGCTGCATACATTCACCGGTGCTCTAGGAGAAAAATGATTTTGTCTTGTGGGAAATATGCTTGTAAATAGCTCATGTAGTTTCTAAAGGGCAGTACTTAAAAAGAATCTTATGTCTTACTTAGGAGACAAAAAGCTTATGCAATCTTATGCACTCAACTATATATATATATATAACTAAGTAATGTTGTATGTATATGTACAGACCCTTTGCAGGGGACACCCGTGTTGGTCAAGTCTTTAATGGATCTCATATGAGACAGAACTGAGATTAGGCATGTGTTTTTCAGTGTTCTCTCTCTCTCCTGTGTTGGGATGTGAGTCGGAGGTCGTAGAGAGTTTGATACCGTTCGGCTCCGGGCGAAACAGAGCAGAATACCAATGCAGCACCGCAGGAAGCATTTGTCCTTTTGGATATTGAGAAGCGCTTTCCTTCCCTCTGTGTCGATGTGTTTGAGAAAATGTAAAGCGACTTGTGGGAGAAGCCGAGTTATTCGGCCGAGTAACACAGCGGGAACCATCTCAGTAAAGGGCTCGCAGTCGCTGTGTGAGAGGTTGATTTCTCTGGGAAATCTTCAGCGAAGGACTCGACAGTTCTAGTGTTTCCCTCTCCGCGTTAGATGAGCTACTGAGACAAGCTAGACCTCATCTCCAATCACAGAGCGGTTCAGCATCTCTCAGGGTAACTCAAGGTTATTCAGTGTCATGGACTAATAATGAGTAGCTTTTATTGCATTTATTCATTTTGGCTAATTTCTACATATACTAATGTATTATAATATTTGTTATACATTTATAAATCAACATTAAGTTTGAGTAGTAAATGCTGTAAAATGGTTCTTCAGTGTTGGTCCATGATACCTAA
>JARWKJ010000003.1:66244608-66252108 GCA_029959095.1 Rhinichthys osculus | reverse complement strand
GTAGTCAGCCGGATCCGGGCCGTATCCAGATCAGACGGAGGACCTGCGCCTAGACACGGCCACAACGCATGATGTAGTCAGCCGGATCCGGGCCGTATCCAGATCAGATGGAGGACCTGCGCCTAGACACGAGCACAACGCATGATGTAGTCAGCCGGATCCGGGCCGTATCCAGATCAGATGGAGGACCTGCGCCTAGACACGGCCACAACGCATGATGTAGTCAGCCGGATCCGGGCCGTATCCAGATCAGATGGAGGACCTGCGTCTAGACACGGCCACAACGCATGATGTAGTCAGCCGGATCCGGGCCGTATCCGGATCAGATGGAGGACCTGTGTCTAGACACGACCACAACGCATGATGTTGTCAGCCGGATCCGGGCCGTATCCAGATCAGACGGAGGACCTGCGCCTAGACACGGCCACAACGCATAATGTAGTCAGCCGGATCCGGGCCGTATCCAGATCAGATGGAGGACCTGCGCCTAGACACGAGCATAACGCATGATGTAGTCAGCCGGATCCGGGCCGTATCCAGATAAGATGGAGGACCTGCGCCTAGACACGACCACAACGCATGATGTAGTCAGCCGGATCCGGGCCGTATCCAGATCAGATGGAGGACCTGCGCCTAGACACGACCACAACACATGATGTAGTCAGCCGGATCCGGGCCGTATCCAGATCAGATGGAGGACCTGCGCCTAGACACGACCACAACACATGATGTAGTCAGCCGGATCCGGGCCGTATCCAGATCAGATGGAGGACCTGCGCCTAGACATGGCCACAACGCATGATGTAGTCAGCCGGATCCGGGCCGTATCCAGATCAGATGGTGGACCTGCGCCTAGACACGACCACAACACATGATGTAGTCAGCCGGATCCGGGCCGTATCCAGATCAGATGGAGGACCTGCGCCTAGACACGACCACAACACATGATGTAGTTAGCCGGATCCAGGCCGGATCCAGATCAGATGGTGAACCTGCGCCTAGACAAGACCACAACACATGATTTAGTCAGCCAGATCCAGGCCGTATCCAGATCAGATGGTGGACCTGCGCCTAGACACGACCACAACACATGATGTAGTCAGCCGGATCCGGGCCGTATCCAGATCAGATGGAGGACCTGCGCCTAGACACGACCACAACACATGATGTAGTCAGCCGGATCCGGGCCGTATCCAGATCAGATGGTGGACCTGCGCCTAGACACGACCACAACACATGATGTAGTCAGCCGGATCCGGGCCGTATCCAGATCAGATGGAGGACCTGCGCCTAGACACGACCACAACGCATGATGTAGTCAGCCGGATCCAGGCCGTATCCAGATCAGATGGAGGACCTGCGCCTAGACACGACCACAACACATGATGTAGTCAGCCGGATCCGGGCCGTATCCAGATCAGACGGAGGACCTGCGCCTAGACACGACCACAACACATGATGTAGTCAGCCGGATCCAGGCCGGATCCAGATCAGATGGTGAACCTGCGCCTAGACACGACCACAACACATGATGTAGTCAGCCGGATCCGGGCCGTATCCAGATCAGATGGAGGACCTAAGCCTAGACACGACCACAACCCATGATGTAGTCAGCCGGATCCGGGCCGTATCCAGATCAGATGGAGGACCTGCGCCTAGACACGACCACAACACATGATGTAGTCAGCCAGATCCAGGCCGTATCCAGATCAGATGGAGGACTTGCGCCTAGACACGGCCACAACACATGATGTAGTCAGCCGGATCCAGGCCGTATCCAGATCAGATGGAGGACCTGCGCCTAGACACGACCACAACACATGATGTAGTCAGCCGGATCCGGGCCGGATCCAGATCAGATGGTGGACCTGCGCCTAGACACGACCACAACACATGATGTAGTCAGCCGGATCCGGGCCGTATCCAGATCAGACGGAGGACCTGCGCCTAGACACGACCACAACACATGATGTAGTCAGCCGGATCCGGGCCGTATCTAGATCAGACGGAGGACCTGCGCCTAGACACGACCACAACACATGATGTAGTCAGCCGGATCCGGGCCGTATCCAGATCAGACGGAGGACCTGCGCCTAGACACGACCACAACACATGATGTAGTCAGCCGGATCTGGGCCGTATCCAGATCAGAACGGAGGACCTGCTCCTAGACACGACCACAACACATGATGTAGTCAGCCGGATCCGGGCCGTATCCAGATCAGACGGAGGACCTGCGCCTAGACACGACCACAACACATGATGTAGTCAGCCGGATCCAGGCCGGATCCAGATCAGATGGTGAACCTGCGCCTAGACACGACCACAACACATGATGTAGTCAGCCGGATCCGGGCCGTATCCAGATCAGATGGAGGACCTAAGCCTAGACACGACCACAACCCATGATGTAGTCAGCCGGATCCGGGCCGTATCCAGATCAGATGGAGGACCTGCGCCTAGACACGACCACAACACATGATGTAGTCAGCCAGATCCAGGCCGTATCCAGATCAGATGGAGGACTTGCGCCTAGACACGGCCACAACACATGATGTAGTCAGCCGGATCCAGGCCGTATCCAGATCAGATGGAGGACCTGCGCCTAGACACGACCACAACACATGATGTAGTCAGCCGGATCCGGGCCGGATCCAGATCTGATGGTGGACCTGCGCCTAGACACGACCACAACACATGATGTAGTCAGCCGGATCCGGGCCGTATCCAGATCAGACGGAGGACCTGCTCCTAGACACGACCACAACACATGATGTAGTCAGCCGGATCCGGGCCGTATTCAGATCAGACGGAGGACCTGCGCCTAGACACGACCACAACACATGATGTAGTCAGCCGGATCCAGGCCGGATCCAGATCAGATGGAGGACCTGCGCCTAGACACGACCACAACACATGATGTAGTCAGCCGGATCCAGGCCGTATCCAGATCAGATGGAGGACCTGCGCCTTGACACGACCACAACGCATGATGTAGTCAGCCGGATCCAGGCCGTATCCAGATCAGATGGAGGACCTGCGCCTAGACACGACCACAACACATGATGTAGTCAGCCGGATCCGGGCCGTATCCAGATCAGATGGAGAACCTGCGCCTAGACACGGCCACAACGCATGATGGAGTCAGCCGGATCCAGGCCGTATCCAGATCAGATGGAGGACCTGCGCCTAGACACGGCCACAATGCATGATGTAGTCAGCCGGATCCGGGCCGTATCCAGATCAGATGGAGGACCTGCGCCTAGACACGGCCACAACACATGATGTAGTCAGCCGGATACGGGCCGTATCCAGATCAGATGGAGGACCTGCGCCTAGACACGGCCACAACGCATGATGGAGTCAGCCGGATCCAGGCCGTATCCAGATCAGATGGAGGACCTGCGCCTAGACACGGCCACAACGCATGATGGAGTCAGCCGGATCCGGGCCGTATCCAGATCAGATGGAGGACCTGCGCCTAGACACGACCACAACGCATGATGTAGTCAGCCGGATCCAGGCCGTATCCAGATCAGATGGAGGACCTGCGCCTAGACACGGCCACAACGCATGATGGAGTCAGCCGGATCCAGGCCGTATCCAGATCAGATGGAGGACCTGCGCCTAGACAAGACCACAACACATGATGTAGTCAGCCGGATCTGGGCCGTATCCAGATCAGATGGAGGACCTGCGCCTAGACACGATCACAACGCATGATGTAGTCAGCCGGATCCGGGCCGTATTTAGATCAGATGGAGGACCTGCGCCTAGACACGGCCACAACGCATGATGGAGTCAGCCGGATCCAGGCCGTATCCAGATCAGATGGAGGACCTGCGCCTAGACAAGACCACAACACATGATGTAGTCAGCCGGATCCGGGCCGTATCCAGATCAGATGGAGGACCTGCGCCTAGACACGACCACAACACATGATGTAGTCAGCCGGATCCAGGCCGTATCCAGATCAGATGGAGGACCTGCGCCTAGACAAGACCACAACACATGATGTAGTCAGCCGGATCTGGGCCGTATCCAGATCAGATGGAGGACCTGCGCCTAGACACGGCCACAACGCATGATGGAGTCAGCCGGATCCAGGCCGTATCCAGATCAGATGGAGGACCTGCGCCTAGACAAGACCACAACACATGATGTAGTCAGCCGGATCTGGGCCGTATCCAGATCAGATGGAGGACCTGCGCCTAGACACGATCACAACGCATGATGTAGTCAGCCGGATCCGGGCCGTATCCAGATCAGATGGAGGACCTGCGCCTAGACACGGCCACAACGCATGATGGAGTCAGCCGGATCCAGGCCGTATCCAGATCAGATGGAGGACCTGCGCCTAGACAAGACCACAACACATGATGGAGTCAGCCGGATCCAGGCCGTATCCAGATCAGATGGAGGACCTGCGCCTAGACAAGACCACAACACATGATGTAGTCAGCCGGATCCGGGCCGTATCCAGATCAGATGGTGGACCTGCGCCTAGACAAGACCACAACACATGATGTAGTCAGCCGGATCTGGGCCGTATCCAGATCAGATGGAGGACCTGCGCCTAGACACGACCACAACGCATGATGTAGTCAGCCGGATCCAGGCCGTATCCAGATCAGATGGAGGACCTGCGCCTAGACACGACCACAACACATGATGTAGTCAGCCGGATCCGGGCCGTATCCAGATCAGATGGAGGACCTGCGCCTAGACACGGCCACAACGCATGATGGAGTCAGCCGGATCCGGGCCGTATCCAGATCAGGCGGAGGACCTGCGCCTAGACAGTTGCGCTCTATTTTCCTGGCTGCTCTCTTAAGGGCCTTAGGGCCAGATGTACTAACGCTCTTGCGCCCACTTCAGGCGTATTTGTTTCTCAAAGTGCACATAAAACCATGGCGAGGTGTGTACGAACGGGACGCACCGAGATGAAGGCGCAGACTGCCTGTCGCGGGAACTGAAAATGGCAAAATGCGCTTTTCGTGTCATGCATATGCATTCATGGGATGGTCAAGGGAAAGTGGGAGTGTCACATAGAGAGATGGAGGGGAAGTGTAAACTGCGCCTAATTATGTATTCCGCATTATGTACAGAAGAAGATTCTTCTGTAGCTGAAGACTCTCCGCCTCTTAAAAGCAGGAGTAACTTAGGAAGCGGGTTCCTGGCGTACGCCTCCTGGTGAAACGGCAGCAGTAATCCGAGCCAGACGAAGACATCGGCGATGGAGACGAGCTGGAAAGAGTTTTGGCACAAGATTCACACTTTTTCAGTTGAGTGAAAACTAAATCATTTAGCGTTACAGATTAAGCAGCTTCGCAATATTACAGTTACTGGAAGAAATCAAAGAGTTCATCGAATCTACGACTCAGCGTTCACATTCCCTTCAAGCCGTTGTTAAACTCCTCGCTACACTACAATTATTGGCATCAGGATCATCTCAAACAGTCATAGCATCAGCAGTGAGAGGAGGAGGCCCATTCAAGTGCACGTTTAAATACGCTCAGTTTACGGTATAGTGTGTGTGGACAGGCGCTGATTACCTGATGAACTGCAGGTTTGGTACATAACACACACACACTGCGGTTTCACATCAAGCGCTTTCTGCATCTTGGCCATGGCGCTATTAACGCTGCGTTTGCAAATGTACATACATCTGGCCCTCTGTATTGTAAAAAGAGCTAAGTAAAGGTGACTTGACTTGACACACACACACACACACACACACACACACACACACACTCTCTCTCTCTATAGCATCTGCAGCATTGGTCACTCTGTCCATCTGTCTGTGTCTCTTCAGGAGACTCTAACTGCTGATCACTGCTTCACACACTCCGTGTCGGGACTAAAGAACGAGAGGAACTGTCATTCGCAGGGATGAACTATATGCATGTACACATGTATATATACACACAATATATAGTGTGTTTTCTTTGTTTTGAATCAGCAATATTTCAGTGTTCAGACGTGATTGATTCAGAGAGTTCTCTTTCTGGAATTTCTTTCATTGATTTATATTTAGTAGATAATGTTCCCACGAGTCCGTGTACAACACTGTGCAGTGATTTATTTATAGCTAGATAAATAACTAATGAAATGCTATCACTCTTTAATATGCATAATGGTTTTATGAAGTGTGTTTAGTGTGAATGTAGGAAATAGGGTTGTACATTTGGACATGATTGTTTGGATGAATTCTGCTCTGAGAACAAACAACAGACAATAAACACATTATCATACTAAACAAATACGTGTCTTTCAGGGGCGGATCTAGAAACATGTTTATGAGGTGGCAAGAGGGGAGCAGGAATTTTTAAGGGGGGGCAATGGCAGACATATATATATATACTGAATTTAATCACAGTTAACACAGTTTGATGAGAAATCGTATGTATACACACTACAAAAGGGCATTATTTGTTTTATTATTTGTATCTTTTTTTGTGGGGGGGTTTGGGGTCACCTGTGAGTAGAGGGCTGGACTGGGACAAAAAATCGGCCCGGGGATTTTGGCCCAGACTGGCCCACTACATATGATCATAAACACAACCGAACTTTGCACTCCCTTGAATATGTATACCAACTCCTATAAAAACCACTAATGTCATAACATAAGTCAATAGGAGTGAGTAAGAGTTAACAGATGAAATAACTACTAAGTTGAACTATAGGCCTACTCCACAGTGATGAAAGCTAAAACAAGCTATAAGCTGCATTGGGATAGCAATAGGGTTTTTTCCCACAGGATTTGGGGAAATCTGCGGTGAGTGCACCTCTGTCCCTCTAGGGGGGTTCGGGGGGCATGCACCCCCGTAAGAAAATGTTGTGCTTTTTTAATGTTAAATTCATCAATCTGGTGCACTTTGAGAGTTCAAAATAAAGAGCTCCAACCTATATTCAGTGTGCAAATTGAACAAAGAAAAACTCAAAACTCTTTTAGTTGTGATATAGTTTCTGTCTACATTACACTACTATATAATAATAGTTATAATATTATGGCCAGTCCAGCCCTGTGTGAGTACAAAGGCAGGGGTGCGTTTAACTTTTGGAGCCAAGGTGTGCCGACCTTTTTTCCCTTTTTTATTTAAATTATTTTGTTGAGCACCCAACTTGAGCGTTTTACTGTGGAATACTGTAGGCTACTGCATATAAACACCAGACAGATACATGATATATGAAACAGATGTGCTTTACTCATCTCACTTGCACAAAATAAATGCAGTAATATAAAGCATAGAAACGCACAGGTGAAATACACTGAAAATGATATGCATTTAAAAATTCGGTCGGGTTGAAAACGTACTCTCTGGTAATGGCACTCGGTCGCTGTTGTCTCTTGCTCTCGCTGTCTCCCGCTCTCGCGGTCAGATCACCGGAAGTTTTCGCCGGAAGTATTTGCCCACACACTAAAGTACGAACGTCAGCGGTCGTCATATTATGCACAGAGCGAATTCACTGCAGTCGGACATGGGAGATTCGCGTTCG
>JARWKJ010000003.1:66237108-66242108 GCA_029959095.1 Rhinichthys osculus | reverse complement strand
CTTTGGTTTATTAGTTCAAATTGTGTTTTTCTTTTCCATTCTGGTTTATTTGATTAGTCTTATTGTGTAGTATTGCTCATTCATTGTGCTCAATATAAACACATATTAAACTGAAACTGAGAAAGGGGAGAGGAGGAAAGCTAGAGGAAGACGTGTGAAAGTGTGATAAGAAGAAAAGGCAGAAGAGCTGGAAATGAAATCAAAGAGAAGAAACACAGCAGATGTAGAGCGAACACACACACACACACACACATCACAACGGATCTGCCCTCCAACCCTGAACACACCCATCAGAGATTCAGACTGAGACTCTTCCAGTGATGACACAGACGTGTGTGTGCGTGCGTGCGTGCGCGTGTGTGTGTGTGTGGTCCTGGTAAACCCTACATTACGGGGACCTATTAAAGGGATAGTTCACCAAAAATGAAAATGTGTTGTTAATTGACTCACACCTCAGGCTATATAGGGATGTAGGTGACTTGTTATCTTCAGTAGAGCAGTAAAGAAGATTTTTAGCTGAAACTGTGGTCTCTGGTGATTCATATAATGGAAGTCGATGACTACCGTCACTTTGAGATTCAAAAAAACATATGCAATATGTATTGAGGTCTTAGGAAGCGAAACAAGTAGGAAATGGCTTATAAATCATACAGAATGGTGATTGAGAGGGCGTGGCCTCCTCTAACACACTCCCACAGAGGTGTGGCTTCCTCTAACACACTCCCACAGAGGTGTGGCTTCCTCTAACACACTCCCACAGAGGTGTGGCCTCCTCTAACACACTCCCACAGAGGTGTGGCTTCCTCTAAACACACCCACAGAGGCGTGGCTTCCTCTAAACACACCCACAGAGGTGTGGCTTCCTCTAACACACTCCAACAGAGGTGTGGCCTCCTCTAACACACTCCCAAAGAGGCGTGGCTTCCTCTAACACACTCCAACAGAGGTGTGGCCTCCTCTAACACACTCCCAAAGAGGTGTGGCTCTAACACACTCCCACAGAGGTGTGGCCTCCTCTAACACACTCCCACATAGGCGTGGCTTCCTCTATAACACTCCCACAGAGGAGTGGCTTCCTCTAACACACTCCCACAGAGGAGTGGCTTCCTCTAACACACTCCCACAGAGGCGTGGCTTCCTCTAACACACTCCCACAGAGGTGTGGCTTCCTCTAACACACTCCCACAGAGGAGTGGCTTCCTCTAACACACTCCCACAGAGGCGTGGCTTCCTCTAACACACTCCCACAGAGGTGTGGCCTCCTCTAACACACTCCCACAGAGGCGTGGCTTCCTCTAAACACACCCACAGAGGCGTGGCTTCCTCTAAACACACCCACAGAGGTGTTCCTTCCTATAAAACACACCCACAGAGGTGTGGCTTCCTCTAACACACTCCCACATAGGCGTGGCTTCCTCTAAACACACCCACAGAGGCGTGACTTCCTCTAAACACACTCCAACAGAGGCGTGGCTTCCTCTAACACACTCCCACAGAGGTGTGGCCTCCTCTAACACACTCCCACATATGCGTGGCTTCCTCTAACACACTCCCACATAGGCGTGGCTTCCTCTAACACACTCCCACATAGGCGTGGCTTCCTCTAAACACACCCACAGAGGCGTGACTTCCTCTAAACACACTCCAACAGAGGCGTGGCTTCCTCTAACACACTCCCACAGAGGTGTGGCCTCCTCTAACACACTCCCACAATGCGTGGCTTCCTCTAACACACTCCCACAGAGGCGTGGCTTCCTCTAACACACTCCCACAGAGGTGTGGCTTCCTCTAACACACTCCCACAGAGGCGTGGCTTCCTCTAAACACACCCACAGAGGCGTGGCTTCCTCTAAACACACCCACAGAGGTGTTCCTTCCTATAAAACACACCCACAGAGGTGTGGCTTCCTCTAACACACTCCCACATAGGCGTGGCTTCCTCTAAACACACCCACAGAGGCGTGACTTCCTCTAAACACACTCCAACAGAGGCATGGCTTCCTCTAACACACTCCCACAGAGGTGTGGCCTCCTCTAACACACTCCCACATATGCGTGGCTTCCTCTAACACACCCCCACAGAGGTGTGGCTTCCTCTAACACACTCCCACAGAGGCGTGGCTTCCTCTAACACACTCCCACAGAGGCGTGGCTTCCTCTAACACACTCCCACATAGGCGTGGCTTCCTCTAAACACACCCACAGAGGTGTTCCTTCCTATAAAACACACCCACAGAGGTGTGGCTTCCTCTAACACACTCCCACATAGGCGTGGCTTCCTCTAACACACTCCCACAGAGGCGTGGCTTCCTCTAACACACTCCCACAGAGGTGTGGCCTCCTAACACACTCCCACAGAGGCGTGGCTTCCTCTAAACACACCCACAGAGGCGTGGCTTCCTCTAAACACACCCACAGAGGTGTTCCTTCCTATAAAACACACCCACAGAGGTGTGGCTTCCTCTAACACACTCCCACATAGGCATGGCTTCCTCTAAACACACCCACAGAGGCGTGACTTCCTCTAAACACACTCAAACAGAGGCGTGGCTTCCTCTAACACACTCCCACAGAGGTGTGGCTTCCTCTAACACACTCCCACAGAGGTGTGGCTTCCTCTAACACACTCCCACAGAGGTGTGGCCTCCTCTAACACACTCCCACAGAGGTGTGGCTTCCTCTAAACACACCCACAGAGGCGTGGCTTCCTCTAAACACACCCACAGAGGTGTGGCTTCCTCTAACACACTCCAACAGAGGTGTGGCCTCCTCTAACACACTCCCAAAGAGGCGTGGCTTCCTCTAACACACTCCAACAGAGGTGTGGCCTCCTCTAACACACTCCCAAAGAGGTGTGGCTCTAACACACTCCCACAGAGGTGTGGCCTCCTCTAACACACTCCCACAGAGGCGTGGCTTCCTCTAAACACACCCACAGAGGCGTGGCTTCCTCTAAACACACCCACAGAGGTGTTCCTTCCTATAAAACACACCCACAGAGGTGTGGCTTCCTCTAACACACTCCCACATAGGCGTGGCTTCCTCTAAACACACCCACAGAGGCGTGACTTCCTCTAAACACACTCCAACAGAGGCGTGGCTTCCTCTAACACACTCCCACAGAGGTGTGGCCTCCTCTAACACACTCCCACATATGCGTGGCTTCCTCTAACACACTCCCACATAGGCGTGGCTTCCTCTAACACACTCCCACATAGGCGTGGCTTCCTCTAAACACACCCACAGAGGCGTGACTTCCTCTAAACACACTCCAACAGAGGCGTGGCTTCCTCTAACACACTCCCACAGAGGTGTGGCCTCCTCTAACACACTCCCACAATGCGTGGCTTCCTCTAACACACTCCCACAGAGGCGTGGCTTCCTCTAACACACTCCCACAGAGGTGTGGCTTCCTCTAACACACTCCCACAGAGGCGTGGCTTCCTCTAAACACACCCACAGAGGCGTGGCTTCCTCTAAACACACCCACAGAGGTGTTCCTTCCTATAAAACACACCCACAGAGGTGTGGCTTCCTCTAACACACTCCCACATAGGCGTGGCTTCCTCTAAACACACCCACAGAGGCGTGACTTCCTCTAAACACACTCCAACAGAGGCATGGCTTCCTCTAACACACTCCCACAGAGGTGTGGCCTCCTCTAACACACTCCCACATATGCGTGGCTTCCTCTAACACACCCCCACAGAGGTGTGGCTTCCTCTAACACACTCCCACAGAGGCGTGGCTTCCTCTAACACACTCCCACAGAGGCGTGGCTTCCTCTAACACACTCCCACATAGGCGTGGCTTCCTCTAAACACACCCACAGAGGTGTTCCTTCCTATAAAACACACCCACAGAGGTGTGGCTTCCTCTAACACACTCCCACATAGGCGTGGCTTCCTCTAACACACTCCCACAGAGGCGTGGCTTCCTCTAACACACTCCCACAGAGGTGTGGCCTCCTAACACACTCCCACAGAGGCGTGGCTTCCTCTAAACACACCCACAGAGGCGTGGCTTCCTCTAAACACACCCACAGAGGTGTTCCTTCCTATAAAACACACCCACAGAGGTGTGGCTTCCTCTAACACACTCCCACATAGGCGTGGCTTCCTCTAAACACACCCACAGAGGCGTGACTTCCTCTAAACACACTCAAACAGAGGCGTGGCTTCCTCTAACACACTCCCACAGAGGTGTGGCCTCCTCTAACACACTCCCACATATGCGTGGCTTCCTCTAATACACCCCCACAGAGGTGTGGCTTCCTCTAACACACTCCCACAAAGGTGTGGCTTCCTCTAACACACTCCCACAGAGGTGTGGCCTCCTCTAACACACTCCCACATAGGCGTGGCTTCCTCTAACACACTCCCACAGAGGCGTGGCTTCCTCTAACACACTCCCACAGAGGTGTGGCCTCCTCTAACACACTCCCCCATAGGCGTGGCTTCCTCTAACACACTCCCACAGAGGCGTGGCTTCCTCTAACACACTCCCACAAAGGCGTGGCTTCCTCTAAACACACCCACAGAGGCGTGGCTTCCTCTAAAACACAGACACACACATCCACAGAGGCCAACGAACGGCTTCTGGAACAAGAACAAATGTAGAGCGGGCTTGATTTCGATTCAAAATTACGAGAAACATGAATTGAAAACAACAATAAATCATTTAGAATAAACACTGCAACAATACATAAAAAACAAGAATGTTCGATTTTGATTTCATGGTGACTTAAAGCTTCCTCTCTTTCCTCTCAGAGAACTAAACTGAGCTTTACTGGAGAGCCTCAGTGCATGTCTTCATTTCTTCAGGAACATCCACACGGATATGTCCCTCGGTGTGTTTCTATGAACACATAGACTCGTGTTTTATGTTTTGTGAAAAGCTGTTTGCAGATGAAGTGCAGTGAAAGGAAAGTGTTGTGTGCCGGTTGTGTTTGCGGTAACTCCTAGCATTGTGACGTCTGGTAATGAGCGTTCAGCCGGAGA
>JARWKJ010000003.1:66199608-66227108 GCA_029959095.1 Rhinichthys osculus | reverse complement strand
CTCTCTCACACACACTCTCTCTCACACACACACACACACACACACACACACACACACACACACACACACACACACACACACACACACACACACACACACACACACACACACTGATCACAGAATCTGCTCTTCCTCCACACACACACACACACACACACACACACTGATCACAGGATCTGCTCTTCCTCCAGACACACACACACACACACACACACACTGATCACAGAATCTGCTCTTCCTCCAGACACACACACACACACACACACACACACACACACACTGATCACAGAATCTGCTCTTCCTCCACACACACACACACACACACACACACACACAAACACTGATCACAGAATCTGCTCTTCCTCCAGACACACACACACACACACACACACAGATCACAGAATCTGCTCTTCCTCCACACACACTCACACACACACACACACACACACACACACACACACACACACACAGATCACAGAATCTGCTCTTCCTCCACACACACACACACACACACACACACACACACTGATCACAGAATCTGCTCTTCCTCCACACACACACACACACACACACACACACACACACACACACACACACACACAAACACTGATCACAGAATCTGCTCTTCCTCCAGACACACACACACACACACACACACACACACACACACACACACACACACACACACACAGATCACAGAATCTGCTCTTCCTCCACACACACTCACACACACACACACACACACACACACACACACACACACACACACACACAGATCACAGAATCTGCTCTTCCTCCACACACACACACACACACACACAGATCACAAAATCTGCTCTTCCTCCACACACACTCTCACACACACACACACACACACACACACACACACACACACACACAGATCACAGAATCTGCTCTTGCTCCACACACACTCACACACACACACACACACACACACACACAGATCACAAAATCTGCTCTTCCTCCACACACACTCACACACACACACACACACACACACACACACACACACACACACACACACACACACACACACACTGATCACAGAATCTGCTCTTCCTCCACACACACACACACACACACACACACACACACACACACACACACACACACACACACTGATCACAGGATCTGCTCCAGACGGCCGGCGGCCACAAACAGCAGCTTATGAAAGAAAGTAATTAGTCCATTATTCACAGCTAATAATGTTCTGGGAACTCTATAATAGTTTCATAAGCGCTACGTGAGCGTCAGTCGCAGGCTTTCGCCGTGTTGCCATGGTGACGCTGAGCGTTCGGTCATTTTTTGATAAACCTCCGCAATTATGTCTGCGCTCTATAATTACCACACAGATGGAGAACCTACAACACACACACACACACACACACACACATCCACATCTGTCAGAAATGAATGTGTGTGTGTGTGTGTGTGTTTGTTTGTGTGTGTGTGTGTGTGTGTGTGTGCATGCGTGCGAGTGTGTGTTTGTTTGTGTGTGTGTGTGCGTGCGTCCGTGCGTGCGAGTGTGTGTGTGTTGTGTGTGTGTTTGAGTGTGAATGTGTGCGGTCGTGCGTGCATGCGTGCTAGTGTGTGTTTGTGTGTGTGTGTGTGTGTGTGTGTGTGTTTGTTTGAGTGTGTGTGTGTGTGTGTGTGTGTGTGTGTGTGTGTGAGTGTGAGTGTGTGTGCGTGTGCGTGCGTGGGTCCGTGCGTGCGAGTGTGTGTGTGTGTTGTGTGTGTTTGAGTGTGAGTGTGTCCGTGCGTGCGAGTGTGTGTGTGCGTGCGTCCGTGCGTGCAAGTGTGTGTGTGTGTGTTGTGTGTGTTTGAGTGTGCGTGCGTGCGTGCGAGTGTGTGTGTGCGTGTGTGTGTTTGTTTGTGTGTGTGTGTTTGTTTGAGTGTGTGTGTGTGTGTGCGTGCGTCCGTGCGTGCGAGTGTGTGTGTTGTGTGTGTTTGAGTGTGAGTGTGTGCGGTCGTGCGTGCGTGCGAGTGTGTGTGTGTGTGTGTGTGAGTGTGTGTGTGTGTGTGTGTGTGTGTGTGTGTGTGAGTGTGTGTTGTGTAAGGGTCGTATTAGACATTATAAATACACCAGTGTCCTGTTTCATAAGAATATTAGAGCATCAAACGCTGAGTTCTTCCGTCTCTGATTGGATTTCAGAGTTACATAAAAATCAATCTCTTTATGATTGCATGAATTCATTTTTCATTTGAGCTAAAATAGCGAGATGAGAGGAAATCGAATTATCCGTGTCATTGAAGGAGCAGAATAACAGGAAAACACGCCAACTGGACGACGGTGAACAGCCGAACGCTGGCTCTCAGAGGAGCATATTCAGTCTTTCCCAGATAAAGATCTTCCCATCATCCGTCCGTTCAGAGCCGGAGCTGCAGCTCAAGCGCCTTTCACTCTTCACTCTTTCACTCTTCACTCTTTCACTCGTTCACTCGTTCACTCGTTCACTCGTTCACTCTTCACTCGTTCACTCGTTCACTCGTTCACTCTTTCACTCGTTCACTCGTTCACTCGTTCACTCTTTCACTCGTTCACTCTTCACTCTTCACTCGTTCACTCGTTCACTCTTCACTCGTTCACTCTTCACTCTTCACTCGTTCACTCTTCACTCGTTCACTCGTTCACTCGTTCACTCTTCACTCGTTCACTCTTCCACTCGTTCACTCTTTCACTCGTTCACTCTTTCACTCGTTCACTCGTTCACTCTTTCACTCGTTCACTCTTTCACTCGTTCACTCGTTCACTCGTTCACTCGTTCACTCTTCACTCGTTCACTCGTTCACTCGTTCACTCTTCACTCGTTCACTCTTTCACTCTTTCACTCGTTCACTCGTTCACTCGTTCACTTCGTTCACTCTTCACTCTTCACTCGTTCACTCGTTCACTCGTTCACTCTTCACTATTTCACTCGTTCACTCGTTCACTCTTCACTCTTCACTCGTTCACTCGTTCACTCGTTCACTCTTCACTATTTCACTCGTTCACTCGTTCACTCTTCACTCGTTCACTCGTTCACTCGTTCACTCTTCACTCTTCACTCTTTCACTCTTCACTCGTTCCCTCGTTCCCTCGTTCACTCTTTCACTTGTTCACTCTTCACTCTTTCACTCGTTCACTCTTTCACTCGTTCACTCGTTCACTCTTTCACTCGTTCACTCTTTCACTCGTTCACTCGTTCACTCGTTCACTCGTTCCCTCTTTCACTCGTTCACTCTTCACTCTTTCACTCTTTCACTCTTTCACTCTTTCACTCTTCACTCTTTCACTCGTTCACTCTTTCACTCTTTCACTCTTTCACTCGTTCACTCGTTCACTCGTTCACTCTTTCACTCGTTCACTCGTTCACTCGTTCACTCTTTCACTCGTTCACTCGTTCACTCTTTCACTCTTTCACTCGTTCACTCGTTCACTCGTTCACTCGTTCACTCTTCACTCGTTCACTCGTTCACTCTTTCACTCTTCACTCTTCACTCGTTCACTCGTTCACTCTTTCACTCTTCACTCGTTCACTCGTTCACTCGTTCACTCGTTCACTCGTTCCCTCGTTCACTCTTTCACTCGTTCACTATTCACTCGTTCACTCGTTCACTCTTTCACTCTTTCACTCGTTCACTCGTTCACTCTTCACTCATTCACTCTTTCACCCTTCACTCTTTCACTCTTTCACTCGTTCACTCTTTCACTCGTTCACTCGTTCACTCGTTCACTCTTCACTCGTTCACTCGTTCACTCGTTCACTCGTTCACTCTTCACTCGTTCACTCGTTCACTCTTTCACTTGTTCACTCTTCACTCTTTCACTCGTTCACTCTTTCACTCGTTCACTCGTTCACTCTTTCACTCGTTCACTCTTTCACTCGTTCACTCGTTCACTCGTTCACTCGTTCCCTCTTTCACTCGTTCACTCGTTCACTCTTCACTCATTCACTCGTTCACTCGTTCACTCGTTCACTCTTCACTCGTTCACTCTTCACTCGTTCACTCGTTCACTCGTTCACTCGTTCACTCTTCACTCGTTCACTCTTTCACTCTTTCACTCGTTCACTCGTTCACTCTTCACTATTTCACTCGTTCACTCGTTCACTCGTTCACTCGTTCACTCTTCACTCTTCACTCTTTCACTCTTCACTCGTTCCCTCGTTCCCTCGTTCACTCTTTCACTTGTTCACTCTTCACTCTTTCACTCGTTCACTCTTTCACTCGTTCACTCGTTCACTCTTTCACTCGTTCACTCTTTCACTCGTTCACTCGTTCACTCGTTCACTCGTTCCCTCTTTCACTCGTTCACTCTTCACTCTTTCACTCTTTCACTCTTTCACTCTTTCACTCTTCACTCTTTCACTCGTTCACTCTTTCACTCTTTCACTCTTTCACTCGTTCACTCGTTCACTCGTTCACTCTTTCACTCGTTCACTCGTTCACTCTTTCACTCGTTCACTCGTTCACTCGTTCACTCTTTCACTCGTTCACTCGTTCACTCGTTCACTCGTTCACTCTTCACTCTTCACTCTTTCACTCTTCACTCGTTCCCTCGTTCCCTCGTTCACTCTTTCACTTGTTCACTCTTCACTCTTTCACTCGTTCACTCTTTCACTCGTTCACTCGTTCACTCTTTCACTCGTTCCCTCTTTCACTCGTTCACTCTTCACTCTTTCACTCTTTCACTCTTTCACTCTTTCACTCGTTCACTCGTTCACTCGTTCACTCTTTCACTCTTTCACTCGTTCACTCGTTCACTCGTTCACTCTTTCACTCGTTCACTCGTTCACTCGTTCACTCTTTCACTCGTTCACTCGTTCCCTCGTTCACTCTTTCACTCGTTCACTATTCACTCGTTCACTCGTTCACTCTTTCACTCTTTCACTCGTTCACTCGTTCACTCTTCACTCATTCACTCTTTCACCCTTCACTCTTTCACTCTTTCACTCGTTCACTCTTTCACTCGTTCACTCGTTCACTCTTCACTCGTTCACTCGTTCACTCGTTCACTCGTTCACTCTTCACTCTTCACTCTTCACTCTTCACTCTTTCACTCTTCACTCGTTCACTCGTTCACTCTTCACTCTTCACTCTTCACTCTTTCACTCGTTCACTCTTCACTCTTCACTCTTCACTCTTTCACTCATTCACTCGTTCCCTCGTTCACACGTTCACTCGTGCCCTCTTTCACTCGTTCACTCGTTCACTCGTTCACTCTTTCACTCTTCACTCATTCCCTCTTTCACTCTTTCACTCATTCACTCGTTCCCTCGTTCCCTCGTTCCCTCGTTCACACGTTCCCTCGTTCACTCGTTCACTCGTTCACTCTTTCACTCTTTCACTCTTTCACTCATTCCCTCTTTCACTCGTTCACTCGTTCACTCGTCTTGTTTTCCAGCACAAACATCTAAACATTATTAAGTGAGGGTTAATGTACATCCAGCCGGTTGTTATCTCAGAATAACCCTCTCGGGTGATCAGGATCAGGTCTTCATCAGCCTGAAGGGGTTATTCTGAGATCACACACACACACACACACACACACACACACACACACATGGTGATGGATGGAGCAATGCTGTGGGTCAGTGGAGACACGGCTGGGTTCAATCAGGTCCTGGAGCTCTTCTGGGTCACTGTAATCATAGAGGTGTGAGGTGACTTTGGTCTGGACTGAGCGCTCACACACACACACACACACACACACACACAGAAACGTGTGTATGTGTGTTCATTTATCACAAGCCTAACCTTTACTGTATGTGGTTTTTGGCCATCAGCGGGTCATGAAGTCAATGCGTCCTCATTATATTTGGGCTGTGTATATTTTTAGATGTGCCCTAATAATACTTCACACGACCTTCTGACGAGCTCCTTCTGAGGATGCCTATTTAGCATCATTGATATACTATTATAGTTATATGATATATAACAATAAATAAATTCTGACTGACGAAGAGCCAATCAGGCGCACTCCTGACTGAGATAACCGGTTGAATGAAGAGCAGGAGAGCGTCTGATTGGCTCGTCATTCTCCTGTAGAGTATCAGTGTTTCAGAACTACAGAGTTTATTGTCAAAGGTTAATCCAGACGGGCTGGTAGACGAGGCTTAATTACCCACGTCTGTTCGTTATCCACCCTCGACTGAGAAGCCAATCCCAGAATGCATTGCTGATCACTCAGTCTTAGACAGGGTTCTGGATCGGACCGCAGAATGAACCTCAGTGAGTGTCCCTGGCTGGATCTGTTGGTGTGTGTCGGAGCAAAGCTCTGGTGAAGCGGTGAGTGGGATTTACACGTTCACATCACGCTCTGAATAACGTGATCGCTGCTGTTAATTGCCTGAGTTGATGAGGGCTCTCTTAAGACGAGCGTTGTCATTTCCCTGGAGAAGTGGTCGATCTCAGGAGTGCGCCCCATTGTCCCCCACTGAATTTGCTGGGAGAATATTAATGAGATCATTTTCATATATAATATGCTGAGGAGATACTAGACGTTTAAGTTTTCTGAAGCAAATGTGAGTGCTGGTTCATGTTGTGGGTCTGTAGACCATAACTATAACCATAACTATGTAGTAAATTAATTTTAAATATGAAACAATAGCAGAGTCCACAGCACAACTACACTCACCTAAAGGATTATTAGGAACACCTGTTCAATTTCTCATTAATGCAATTATCTAATCAACCAATCACATGGCAGTTGCTTCAATGCATTTAGGGGTGTGGTCCTGGTCAAGACAATCTCCTGAACTCCAAACTGAATGTCAGAATGGGAAAGAAAGGTGATTTAAGCAATTTTGAGCGTGGCATGCTTGTTGGTGCCAGACGGGCCGGTCTGAATATTTCGCGATCTGCTCAGTTACTGGGATTTTCACGCACAACCATTTAGGGTTTACAAAGAATGGTGTGAAAAGGGAAAAACATCCAGTATGCGGCAGTCCTGTGGGCGAAAATGCCTTGTTGATGCTAGAGGTCAGAGGAGCATGGGCCGATTGATTCAAGCTGATAGAAGAGCAACTTTGACTGAAATAACCACTCGTTACAACCGAGGTATGCAGCAAAGCATTTGTGAAGCCACAACACACACAACCTTGAGGCGGATGGGCTACAACAGCAGAAGACCCCACCGGGTACCACTCATCTCCACTACAAATAGGAAAAAGAGGCTACAATTTGCAAGAGCTCACCAAAATTGGACAGTTGAAGACTGGAAAAATGTTGCCTGGTCTGATGAGTCTCGATTTCTGTTGAGACATTCAGATGGTAGAGTCAGAATTTGGCGTAAACAGAATGAGAACATGGATCCATTATGCCTTGTTACCACTGTGCAGGCTGGTGGTGGTGGTGTAATGGTGTGGGGGATGTTTTCTTGGCACACTTTAGGCCCCTTAGTGCCAATTGGGCATCGTTTAAATGCCACGGCCTACCTGAGCATTGTTTCTGACCATGTCCATCCCTTTATGGCCACCATGTACCCATCCTCTGATGGCTACTTCCAGCAGGATAATGCACCATGTCACAAAGCTGGAATCATTTCAAATTAGTTTCTTGAACATGACAATGAGTTCACTGTACTAAAATGGCCCCCACAGTCACCAGATCTCAACCCAATAGAGCATCTTTGGGATGTGCTGGAACGGGAGCTTCGTGCCCTGGATGTGCATCCCACAAATCTCCATCAACTGCAAGATGCTATCCTATCAATATGGGCCAACATTTTCTAAAGAATGCTTTCAGCACCTTGTTGAATCAATGCCACGTAGACCTAAGGCAGTTCTAAAGGAGAAAGGGGGTCAAACACAGATTTAGTATGGTGTTCCTAATAATCCTTTAGGTGAGTGTATAACGATAATGACACAGAACAATAATAATAATAACGATGATAAAAACATTGTCAGCCAATCAGAATTCATCCTGCTTTAACAAACTCCAGCATTTAAAGCGACAGATGACAAAACTGAGAATAAACAGAACGATATTATTTATATGATATTAACGATATTATTAACAAATTATTTATATAATTTATACATTGTATAGAATATATTTTGAGAGTAAATCCAGCGTGTGTTTTGCCACTTTTTGTTCAGTTAGTCTCAACATTCGTCCGTACTGATTATTATTATTGCCTGTTCATTGATGGGATGTAGGTTTATTTACACAGACACACCGAATTCATTTAATAATTGACGACTTTTGCAACATTGACAGTTGTTGAACTGAACTGAATCAGCATTGACTCAAATTGAATAATGACTCTATTGTCTTCTGTAGAGCTGCTTTACAGCTGAATCTGAATTTCTCTCATATTTGATGAAGTTTGACAATTGAATCTGATATTTTCCTGTTTATCACTGTGAAGCTGCTTTGTAACAATCTGTACTGTATAAAGCGCTGTAGAAATGAAGCTGACTGGACTTTGTAAACTCTTGAGATGTAAACATGTAAGGTGTGAAAGCGAGTAATTTGGCAGGTTTGTAGTGAATCCACACTGAGCTCTAAACTCTCGCATGCGCCATCATGAAATCTTAATAGCGGCAGGGAGAAAATACCTCGCCTCTGGAGAGAGCCAGATTTATGAACATGAATAATTCACCAGTGTTTTTTTTCTTCTTCTTCCTTCTAATGCTCTGAGGACTGAATATTTAGAGATTTTCGGCTTATTTACTCTCACGGGCGTTTCAGACTCTGTGTTCAACAGATACTGTATGCGGCATCATTGCTTTCACTGTACACCCAATTAAGTGTCTTGTTAAGAGCTCGTTTAATTTGAAATCTCAGACGTATAATAGAAGCATCTGATTATTAGATGATTTATCAGTAACAGGAGCTGAATGAAGGGTTTCTCTCAGCGATGTCAGTAACAGGAGCTGATTGAAGGGGTTCTCTCAGTGATGTCAGTAACAGGAGCTGAATGAAGGGGTTCTCTCAGTGATGTCAGTAACAGGAGCTGAATGAAGGGTTTCTCTCAGTGATATCAGTAACAGGAGCTGAATGAAGGGTTTCTCTCAGTGATGTCAGTAACAGGAGCTGAATGAAGGGTTTCTCTCAGTGATGTCAGTAACAGGAGCTGAATGAAGGGTTTCTCTCAGCGATGTCAGTAACAGGAGCTGATTGAAGGGGTTCTCTCAGTGATGTCAGTAACAGGAGCTGAATGAAGGGGTTCTCTCAGTGATGTCAGTAACAGGAGCTGAATGAAGGGTTTCTCTCAGTGATATCAGTAACAGGAGCTGAATGAAGGGTTTCTCTCAGTGATGTCAGTAACAGGAGCTGAATGAAGGGTTTCTCTCAGTGATGTCAGTAACAGGAGCTGAATGAAGGGTTTCTCTCAGCGATGTCAGTAACAGGAGCTGAATGAAGGGTTTCTCTCAGTGATGTCAGTAACAGTAGCTGAATGAAGGGTTTCTCTCAGTGATGTCAGTAACAGGAGCTGAATGAAGGGTTTCTCTCAGTGATGTCAGTAACAGGAGCTGAATGAAGGGTTTCTCTCAGTGATGTCAGTAACAGGAGCTGAATGAAGGGTTTCTCTCAGCGATGTCAGTAACAGGAGCTGAATGAAGAGTTTCTCTCAGTGATGTCAGTAACAGGAGCTGAATGAAGGGTTTCTCTCAGTGATGTCAGTAACAGGAGCTGAATGAAGGGTTTCTCTCAGCGATGTCAGTAACAGGAGCTGAATGAAGGGTTTCTCTCAGCGATGTCAGTAACAGGAGCTGAATGAAGGGTTTCTCTCAGTGATGTCAGTAACAGGAGCTGAATGATGGGTTTCTCTCAGCGATGTCAGTAACAGGAGCTGAATGAAGGGTTTCTCTCAGTGATGTCAGTAACAGGAGCTGAATGAAGGATTTGTCTCAGTGATGTCAGTAACAGGAGCTGAATGAAGGGTTTCTCTCAGTGATGTCAGTAACAGGAGCTGAATGAAGGGTTTCTCTCAGCGATGTCAGTAACAGTAGCTGAATGAAGGGTTTCTCTCAGCGATGTCAGTAACAGGAGCTGAATGAAGGGTTTCTCTCAGTGATGTCAGTAACAGGAGCTGAATGATGGGTTTCTCTCAGCGATGTCAGTAACAGGAGCTGAATGAAGGGTTTCTCTCAGTGATATCAGTAACAGGAGCTGAATGAAGGGGTTCTCTCAGTGATGTCAGTAACAGGAGCTGAATGAAGGGTTTCTCTCAGTGATATCAGTAACAGGAGCTGAATGAAGGGTTTCTCTCAGTGATGTCAGTAACAGGAGCTGAATGAAGGGTTTCTCTCAGTGATGTCAGTAACAGGAGCTGAATGAAGGGTTCCTCTCAGTGATGTCAGTAACAGGAGCTGAATGAAGGGTTCCTCTCAGTGATGTCAGTAACAGGAGCTGAATGAAGGGTTTCTCTCAGTGATGTCAGTAACAGGAGCTGAATGAAGGGTTTCTCTCAGTGATGTCAGTAACAGGAGCTGAATGAAGGGTTTCTCTCAGTGATGTCAGTAACAGGAGCTGAATGAAGGGTTTTTCTCAGTGATGTCAGTAACAGGAGCTGAATGAAGGGTTTCTCTCAGTGTTGTCAGTAACAGGAGCTGAATGAAGGGTTTCTCTCAGTGATGTCAGTAACAGTAGCTGAATGAAGGGTTTCTCTCAGTGATGTCAGTAACAGGAGCTGAATGAAGGGTTTCTCTCAGCGATGTCAGTAACAGGAGCTGAATGAAGGGTTTCTCTCAGCGATGTCAGTAACAGGAGCTGAATGAAGGGTTTCTCTCAGTGATGTCAGTAACAGGAGCTGAATGAAGGGTTTCTCTCAGTGATGTCAGTAACAGTAGCTGAATGAAGGGTTTCTCTCAGTGATGTCAGTAACAGGAGCTGAATGAAGGGTTTCTCTCAGCGATGTCAGTAACAGGAGCTGAATGAAGAGTTTCTCTCAGTGATGTCAGTAACAGGAGCTGAATGAAGGGTTTCTCTCAGTGATGTCAGTAACAGGAGCTGAATGAAGGGTTTCTCTCAGTGATGTCAGTAACAGGAGCTGAATGAAGGGTTTCTCTCAGCGATGTCAGTAACAGGAGCTGAATGAAGGGTTTCTCTCAGTGATGTCAGTAACAGGAGCTGAATGAAGGGTTTCTCTCAGCGATGTCAGTAACAGGAGCTGAATGAAGAGTTTCTCTCAGTGATGTCAGTAACAGGAGCTGAATGAAGGGTTTCTCTCAGTGATGTCAGTAACAGGAGCTGAATGAAGGGTTTCTCTCAGCGATGTCAGTAACAGGAGCTGAATGAAGGGTTTCTCTCAGCAATGTCAGTAACAGGAGCTGAATGAAGGGTTTCTCTCAGTGATGTCAGTAACAGGAGCTGAATGAAGGGTTTCTCTCAGCGATGTCAGTAACAGGAGCTGAATGAAGGGTTTCTCTCAGCGATGTCAGTAACAGGAGCTGAATGAAGGGTTTCTCTCAGTGATGTCAGTAACAGGAGCTGAATGATCGGTTTCTCTCAGCGATGTCAGTAACAGGAGCTGAATGAAGGGTTTCTCTCAGTGATATCAGTAACAGGAGCTGAATGAAGGGGTTCTCTCAGTGATGTCAGTAACAGGAGCTGAATGAAGGGTTTCTCTCAGTGATATCAGTAACAGGAGCTGAATGAAGGGTTTCTCTCAGTGATGTCAGTAACAGGAGCTGAATGAAGGGTTTCTCTCAGTGATGTCAGTAACAGGAGCTGAATGAAGGGTTCCTCTCAGTGATGTCAGTAACAGGAGCTGAATGAAGGGTTCCTCTCAGTGATGTCAGTAACAGGAGCTGAATGAAGGGTTTCTCTCAGTGATGTCAGTAACAGGAGCTGAATGAAGGGTTTCTCTCAGTGATGTCAGTAACAGGAGCTGAATGAAGGGTTTCTCTCAGTGATGTCAGTAACAGGAGCTGAATGAAGGGTTTTTCTCAGTGATGTCAGTAACAGGAGCTGAATGAAGGGTTTCTCTCAGTGTTGTCAGTAACAGGAGCTGAATGAAGGGTTTCTCTCAGTGATGTCAGTAACAGTAGCTGAATGAAGGGTTTCTCTCAGTGATGTCAGTAACAGGAGCTGAATGAAGGGTTTCTCTCAGCGATGTCAGTAACAGGAGCTGAATGAAGGGTTTCTCTCAGCGATGTCAGTAACAGGAGCTGAATGAAGGGTTTCTCTCAGTGATATCAGTAACAGGAGCTGAATGAAGGGTTTCTCTCAGCGATGTCAGTAACAGGAGCTGAATGAAGGGTTTCTCTCAGTGATGTCAGTAACAGTAGCTGAATGAAGGGTTTCTCTCAGTGATGTCAGTAACAGGAGCTGAATGAAGGGTTTCTCTCAGCGATGTCAGTAACAGGAGCTGAATGAAGAGTTTCTCTCAGTGATGTCAGTAACAGGAGCTGAATGAAGGGTTTCTCTCAGTGATGTCAGTAACAGGAGCTGAATGAAGGGTTTCTCTCAGTGATGTCAGTAACAGGAGCTGAATGAAGGGTTTCTCTCAGCGATGTCAGTAACAGGAGCTGAATGAAGGGTTTCTCTCAGTGATGTCAGTAACAGGAGCTGAATGAAGGGTTTCTCTCAGTGATGTCAGTAACAGGAGCTGAATGAAGGGTTTCTCTCAGCAATGTCAGTAACAGGAGCTGAATGAAGGGTTTCTCTCAGCGATGTCAGTAACAGGAGCTGAATGAAGGGTTTCTCTCAGTGATGTCAGTAACAGGAGCTGAATGAAGGGTTTCTCTCAGCGATATCAGTAACAGGAGCTGAATGAAGGGTTTCTCTCAGTGATATCAGTAACAGGAGCTGAATGAAGGGTTTCTCTCAGTGATGTCAGTAACAGGAGCTGAATGAAGGGTTTCTCTCAGTGATATCAGTAACAGGAGCTGAATGAAGGGTTTCTCTCAGCGATGTCAGTAACAGGAGCTGAATGAAGGGGTTCTCTCAGTGATGTCAGTAACAGGAGCTGAATGAAGGGTTTCTCTCAGCGATGTCAGTAACAGGAGCTGAATGAAGGGGTTCTCTCAGTGATGTCAGTAACAGGAGCTGAATGAAGGGTTTCTCTCAGCGATGTCAGTAACAGGAGCTGAATGAAGGGTTTCTCTCAGTGATGTCAGTAACAGGAGCTGAATGAAGGGTTTCTCTCAGCGATGTCAGTAACAGGAGCTGAATGAAGGGTTTCTCTCAGTGATGTCAGTAACATGAGCTGAATGAAGGGTTTCTCTCAGAGATGTCAGTAACAGGAGCTGAATGAAGGGTTTCTCTCAGTGATGTCAGTAACAGGAGCTGAATGAAGGGTTTCTCTCAGCGATGTCAGTAACAGGAGCTGAATGAAGGGTTTCTCTCAGTGATGTCAGTAACAGGAGCTGAATGAAGGGTTTCTCTCAGTGATGTCAGTAACAGGAGCTGAATGAAGGGTTTCTCTCAGTGATGTCAGTAACAGGAGCTGAATGAAGGGTTTCTCTCAGCGATGTCAGTAACAGGAGCTGAATGAAGGGTTTCTCTCAGTGATGTCAGTAACATGAGCTGAATGAAGGGTTTCTCTCAGTGATGTCAGTAACAGGAGCTGAATGAAGGGTTTCTCTCAGTGATGTCAGTAACAGGAGCTGAATGAAGGGTTTCTCTCAGTGATGTCAGTAACAGGAGCTGAATGAAGGGTTTCTCTCAGCGATGTCAGTAACATGAGCTGAATGAAGGGTTTCTCTCAGTGATGTCAGTAACAGTAGCTGAATGAAGGGTTTCTCTCAGTGATGTCAGTAACAGGAGCTGAATGAAGGGTTTCTCTCAGTGATGTCAGTAACAGTAGCTGAATGAAGGGTTTCTCTCAGTGATGTCAGTAACAGGAGCTGAATGAAGGGTTTATCTCAGTAATGTCAGTAACAGTAGCTGAATGAAGGGTTTCTCTCAGCGATGTCAGTAACATGAGCTGAATGAAGGGTTTCTCTCAGTGATATCAGTAACAGGAGCTGAATGAAGGGTTTCTCTCAGTGATGTCAGTAACAGGAGCTGAATGAAGGGTTTCTCTCAGTGATGTCAGTAACAGGAGCTGAATGAAGGGTTTCTCTCAGTGATGTCAGTAACAGGAGCTGAATGAAGTGTTTCTCTCAGTGATGTCAGTAACAGGAGCTGAATGAAGGGTTTCTCTCAGTGATGTCAGTAACAGGAGCTGAATGAAGGGTTTCTCTCAGTGATGTCAGTAACAGGAGCTGAATGAAGTGTTTCTCTCAGTGATGTCAGTAACAGGAGCTGAATGAAGGGTTTCTCTCAGTGATGTCAGTAACAGGAGCTGAATGAAGGGTTTCTCTCAGTGATGTCAGTAACAGGAGCTGAATGAAGGGTTTCTCTCAGTGATGTCAGTAACAGGAGCTGAATGAAGCGTTTCTCTCAGTGATGTCAGACGGATGTCTGATCTTCAGCTCACTGATAGTGATGTTCTGATTAATGAGTATTGTATCTCATCTTCATGACAACTTCATTAGGACAGTTAAGAGTCAGTGAAGAGCTGGAGCTGTACTGAGGACGACTGTTCTGCATTTGCTTCTACTTTCTCCTCTTCTTCATCTTCTTATTTATATTTCTTCGCAAACACTTTTGAATAAATTTGAGTCAACACTGGATCCAAAGCAAAGTTCTTATCCAAAGCTAATTTGTATATGTTTTTGAATAGCTCTTTATTGCATTTTATCTTTTATTTTGCATTAAAATAGCCATGGAATCTGACACCAACCAATCAACTACAACTACTGCTTTTCTTCTTCATCATCATAATTTTCTTCCCCCTCTTCCTCTTCCTCTTATTCTTAGGTAGTTTTTTATCTCTATTTCACACTGCTCATCCCTTTTGATCTAAAATAATATATGTAATTTGTCATTTCTGCTCCACTAACATCACCAATTGGAAATGTGTCGAATAGAGAACAGCATATTAACATAATACTCTTACTGTTTCTTTCATATGACAGAAATAGTATGAGTGGGTATGGTATTGGTCAGTCAAACAGATAGTCCCGCCCCAATCTCACACGATTGGTTGAGGTTGAAAGGTCGGGTGGCTCAAACAGATCAGTGTTGTGAAAGAGTCTTCCAGCTGTTTCCATCCATAAAGGCATAAATCATTTGCGAATAAAGCAGGTTTTCCATCCCATGTGTTCAAGAGAATAAAATCGTTCAATATATTAGTAATAAAAATGTAAGATGATGTAATCAGGGTCTTTTTGCATCTCAGAGCGTCAGACAAAACACAATAAACGCTGTCGTGTTCTCTTGCGTCCGGATGCTGGTGTTCGGGAACACACTCGTGTGTGTGAGACGCTTCTGGAGGGAATTACACCAAATCATTCTGATCACACACTTTGACTCCGGCGTTTCAGAAACACCAAACCAACATTAGAGATGCTGCGATGACATTGGTCCGCTGGTTGCCTCAGTTATCCAATCACATGAGTTTGTTGTTGCGCATCAAGGACATTTTTCAGTAAATGTGAGTCCACATCTGGTCTTATTCTATCGTGCTTTTATTGAATCAATTTGATCTTTTTCTCTGGTGTCATGGTTTGGAAATCTATCCTTAAAGAATAGAAATTCCCACGCATTCTCATCCTTTGGCGTCATATAGGTGACGCCATATGACATTTCGTCGAAATCTTACGCACATGGCATCCTTTACTAAGTTTACTAAGTGACACGTGATGGCCAAGTATGGTAACCCATACTTGGAATTTGACCTCTGCATTTAACCCATCCAAGTAAGTGCACACACATTAGGAGCAGAGTAGTGAGTAGTGAACACACACACTGCAAACGTGGATACACACACCCGGAGCAGCGGGCAGCCTTGATCGGCGCCCGGGGAGCGATTGGGGGTTAGGTGCCTTGCTCAAGGACACCTCAGTCATATTCCTGCCGGTACTGGAATCGAACCAGCAACCTTTGGGTCACCAGTCCAACTCTGTTACCATTAGGCCATGACTGCCCCTCATATATAAGCGTCAATATAACACGCACAATATAACACGCACTGTTATGGGTAGGTTTAGGTCTGGGTTAGGGTACGGTTATGACGCCTTGGGATCTGCGTCTCATATTGACGCTAAACGATGCCATGTGCGTAAGCTTTCGACGAAATGTACAAAGCGCCACATGTATGACGCCAAAGGATGAGAACGGGCTGGAAATTCCCTAAATCAAATTGTTAAATGGTCTAGTAAGCTGATTGGTGTGTCACAGTTTAGTCCAGTGTCCCTGTACACCAGACAGTTACAGCGGATAACTGGCTCTATTTTAAATGATGATGCCTATCCTCTGCACAGGGAATTTCAGCTTCTTCCCTCCAGACGAAGGTATATAGTCCCAAAGTGCAGAACAAAGCGGTATAAAAATAGCTTTGTTCCAGCAGCCATCAATCAGAGGAACAAAATGCACAGATGACACAGATTTTTATTTATTTTTATTTATTTTATCCTTTTTATTTTATTGTTGTCAAATGTGTATTGTCTGTGTTTGTCGTAAAAATTGTGTGGATAACTCTGACACTGCAAAACAAATCTACCTACGGGTACAAATAAAGGAACCTGACCTGTAATTTATGCGCATGTCTTCTTATCAGGTTTGTTTTATGCAATATCCTGAAATTTGCGTAAAAATGGGTGTTTGGAAACATAGCTAGTGTTTCTGGAATCAGTCTAGCGCTGACAGCGACTGTGGACATGTGATCGCCGCACTGTAAAACATCCAGGTTATGCTGGTTATGTTTCAGCGTTCTCTTGAACCGTCTTGCCAAGAGTTTTGCAGTAATTAACCTCATTCTGTGGAGCTGCCGAGCATCTCTCAGGTCAATATCACAACGAGACACTGATGAATCTGGTGTGTGTGAGAGGAACCGGAGCGCTGAACTGGAAGCGTCTCTAATGAGCTGCAGCAGGACCGGGGCGTTTGACCCGTTTCAAACTCCAGCTAAATGTGGAATTCATATCTGATATTGTCTTACACTCCTTCTTTAATGTTTCTCAGCAGGGCGTCTTGCATTTTCAATGAACCTGCCTGCCATTTCCTCTTTTCTCGCTCGGTTGCTTTGAACCGATCAATTCTCTTGTGAAAAATGCATGTGTGGTTTTCAAATGTATGAGTATGAAGCGTCCCACTAATAAAGCCTCTCTCTCTCTCTCTCTCTCTCTCTCAGGAACAGAAGAGTACGCTGTGGAAGGTAAGCAGCTGATTACATGTTCTGGTGTGTTAAAGTCTGATGTTCTGCAGGCGTATCGGCCGCCGAGCCGAGGCTTTGTCAGATTGGACTGCGGTTTTGGCGACTTCTGGGGGCTTTGATTTGCTGCTAAGAGAAACATGTTTCTCCAAGATTTACTCTTCCTCCTTTATCTCACTTTCTTTTCTTCTCATGAGTTGCTTTTATTGGTAATGCTTTACAATAAGTTTTCATTAGTTAATGCTTGTTACTTCACTGATGTTAACAAATGAACTCTTATTGTAAAGCGTTACTGTTTGACTTTTACTTTCCAATCAGTTGAAATGGACAGTTCCATGTTGTTGTTGGTTGGTTTCACGGCACAGATGTGAACACGATGTTGACGTTCGGGCTGTGTTCTCAGTGTAATGTGATAAAACAGGTGTGTGAGTTCAAAGGTTAAACCGTCCCGAACGACGCTCGCATCCGTCGAGGGCCAGATGTATTTACCCATAATTCCCCCGCAGGCTGGATTTGGCTGCGTAATGGATGGTGCTGGTGTGTGTTTGGAATCAGGCGCAGGTATCTGGATGTTTTCCCTCCATCACTGATGGATTGCCCTTCATTACCCAGCATGCCTCAGGAGGGACGTCACCATGGCAACCCCCGAAGAGCGTGTGCATGTGCTGGATGGAGGCCGAGGCCTTCGTGACTGAAACGCAGTCGATTAAATGCATGTTTCCAGTGGTTTCCAGACAGTCCTTTATATAAATATGATCAGAGTGTCAGTTTCTTGTGTTTGCAGGAGTTTGGATTGAGCGGCAGGAGCTTAAACACGACTCAGATTTTTATGTGGGGATGATTTCCGAAGCTTTTATCACTGGTGTTATCATGGCTTTTATTTATTTTACAAAAACCCGTAAGCATTGTGCTCTTAATAACAAGTTTAATAACTTAACACAATAAAACTATATAAATTATAGAAAATGCTTCAGACCGATTATAGTGCAAATGAACACAACCATAAAGAGCAACAATAAATAACCAGATATTTTCCAGACATGGGAATCTTTTCTGGACTGTCATGTTTTTAGTTTAGATTAGAAATGTAAACAATGTGAACAAATGTTTGAAATTAACTTTTAAAAAGTCTTTAAGAATTTAGTGGTGTTTGAGAAACACTATAGCATCCTACAGCAACAATTGGTAATACTGTATCTAGAGTTATTTACGGTATTTTGAAGTGCCTGGGATAATAATACTGTACATGTTCATCATCATTATACGCTGTATTACACGTCTGAAATCCATAGAACACAGAAGAGATGAATAATGTTGAGTTCAAACAGGCAATCAATGCAGGCTTTCTTTCCCTGATTCCAGGGAAACTGGTAATCAAGGCTAACTGTGAATGTAGAAACATGATAAAAACATCTCTCTAGATTTTCTTCAACAAAAATGAGCAGTAAATATTGCAGACTGTTTTTAGCGAGTCTTTCATGCTTGCGGTTGCCAGGTGTCGAGAGTTTAAATCCCCCAATCAGAGCTTCCTCTTAACATGACATCTTGCATGCCTGCTGTTTAACTTAATCTTCTCAATCTGGCAACCGTGTGCATGTGTTCTCTCTCTGATGATCTGAACATCTGAGATCTTCACTGAGATCTACAGTCAGTCTGTGTCTGTGTTTGACTGAATCTGCCATGATCTGTAATAAATACAAACATGATCTCGTCTGAACAGATGCACGAATACAACCTCTGTGTGACGATACAACGCCATTTTTGCTGTTGATTTAATAGAAAAACATCTGAACTATTATTAGGAATTTCACTGTTTTAGAATTTTTTTGAGTTTTACCAGTTTTCATAAATAATGTGTAGAGAGTGTGTTAATGTAAAGGATGATATTATAAATCAGGGCAGTAAAATAAAGCATCTGTAAAGAGTTGACGTTCTCTTGATTTGTGCTTGTAGGCGAAAGTGCAATAATTCTGATAAGAATTTTCACAAATGACAACAATCATGATTATCAAAGCAACTTGAATCGATTTAATTGACTAAAACTAGGCTTAAATGTGAAGACTTGACTAAACAAACAGCAGAATAGTATCTGACCAGTGCAGGACTGAGACTGAAGCTTGCTGTTTCAGAAGCTCGAGCTGCTCGATGTGTTTCCTTCAGATGTGAGTCTGGTTTCTCCTTCTCTTCTGATTGAAGCCGGTGACATTTGCTGGGTTTGTGCGGGTCGGACAGAAAACTAGAGGAAAAAGCTGATGAATGTTTTGATGTGGGAATGTCAGCGCTGGAGACATGCTGTGGATCTGACCTGAGAAACGTGAATCTCCTGAACGAGAAACAGTCAGTCGCTTCGGATTAAAGCTTCCGCTGCATGAATATATATGCAAATGTTAGTGCATGAGACACTACAGACGAGCTATAGAACTTACATATTCACATACTGAAACATCCCTTCAAACAGAATATGGCTCAGCACATAATCAACATTACAGAACGAACGTTTGGTCTTTATTTGGAAGAGCGTCACGTTTACACTCATGCCTTTGGCTGAGGCTTTTATCTAAAGTGATGAAACCATACAAGTTCACCGTTCAGATTTCTGCTCACGTTTCGGTACAGTGTTGGTACGGCGGGTGGAATACTGAATCATATTTTTAAACAGTTCAGAGTAAATGTGCTCATTTGTATGTATATGATTTTCCAATTAATTTTAAAATACAAAACTACAGAGAATTTGTAAAGCACTTTACTTGAAGCCTTTATGTATAATGCATTATAAAGGTATTAATACTGTACATTATAATGCATTATATATTTTGATAAATAATTGTAACCAAAGTTTAAATGCATTATGCAGATTCCTTGTGACATCTAAAATTGGATGTTTGTCATGTGTTTTATTGCATTAATCTTTCCAAAGTTGTGTTCAATGAATATAGAAGTATTATAATGTATTATAACTGTGGTTATTAATGATTATTCCTGAGATCATGCAAATGTATTACAGAGAATTTATCTGCACATTGTATAAAAATAATTTAAATGAAGTGCATGATGATAGTTGTAAAAATTTCGGTTTCTGTTTCACTGTGGCTTGAGCAGATGCTTCAAAATGGACTGAACTATGTAGAATTTCTGGAAAAAAAAAAACGTAAATGAAAGTGACCTTTTTCAGAAACAAGAAGAGATAGATGAAAATAACAAAGATATTTGAAGAAATGTCTCCGTGTTTTTGACCATACAGTGAAAGTCAATGGGGTCCAATGTTGTTTAGTTCCCAACATTCTACAAAATATCTTCATTTATGGAAGTCTTGATGACAGAACAATAATTTTTGAGTGAACTTTCCCATTGATTTCTGATCTTTTTTTAATGTTTCTAATATTCTTTCAGTTCCAAATTTCCAAAAGTTGTCTTATTTCATCTTCAGTAATCATAAGCATGTTTTTGGTTTGTCCTGATTATGTCAGAGATGTGGACATGGAAAGTGTCCAAGAACAGGAAGTACAACAGGAAGTAAAACAGGAAGTAGAACAGGAAGTAGTTAGTTAACCCACCGGTTCCCATCGGTTGAGGATTGAAGAATGGTTGAGGGTTCATTAGATGAGGATTGAGGAATGGTTGAGGGTTCATTGGTTGAGGATTGAGGAATGGTTGAGGGTTCATTGGTTGAGGATTCATTGGTTAAGGATTAAGGAATGGTTGAGGGTTCATTGGTTGAGGATTCATTGGTTGAGGATTAAGAAATAATTGAGAGTTCATTGGTTTAGGATTGAGGAATGGTTGAGGGTTCTTTGGTTGAGGATTGATGAATGGTTGAGGGTTCATTAGATGAGGATTGAGGAATGGTTGAGGGTTCATTGGTTGAGGATTGAGGAATGGTTGAGGGTTCATTGGTTGAGGATTGAGGGATGGTTGAGGGTTCATTTGTTGAGGATTGAGGAATGGTTGAGGGTTCATTGGATGAGTATTGAGGAATGGTTGAGGGTTTGTTGGTTGAGGTTTGAGGAATGGTTGAGGGTTCATTGGTTGAGGATTGAGGGATGGTTGAGGGTTCATTTGTTGAGGATTGAGGAATGGTTGAGGGTTCATTGGATGAGGATTGAGGGATGGTTGATGGTTCATTGGTTGAGGATTGAGGAATGGTTGAGGGTTCATTGGATGAGGATTGAGGGATGGTTGAGGGTTCATTGGTTGAGGATTGAGGGATGGTTGAGGGTTCATTTGTTGAGGATTGAGGAATGGTTGAGGGTTCATTGGATGAGGATTGAGGGATGGTTGAGGGTTCATTGGTTGAGGATTGAGGAATGGTTGAGGATTCATTGGTTGAGAATTGAGGGATGGTTGAGGGTTCATTGGTTGAGGATTGAGGGATGGTTGAGGGTTCATTGGTTGAGGATTGAGGGATGGTTGAGGGTTCATTGGTTGAGGATTGAGGGATGGTTGAGGGTTCATTGATTGAGGATTGAGGGATGGTTGAGGATTCATTAGATGAGGATTGAGGGATGGTTGAGGGTTCATTGGTTGAGGATTGAGGGATGGTTGAGGGTTCATTTGTTGAGGATTGAGGAATGGTTGAGGGTTCATTGGATGAGGATTGAGGGATGGTTGAGGGTTCATTGGTTGAGGATTGAGGAATGGTTGAGGATTCATTGGTTGAGAATTGAGGGATGGTTGAGGGTTCATTGGTTGAGGATTGAGGGATGGTTGAGGGTTCATTGGTTGAGGATTGAGGGATGGTTGAGGGTTCATTGGTTGAGGATTGAGGGATGGTTGAGGGTTCATTGGTTGAGGATTAAGGGATGGTTGAGGGTTCATTGATTGAGGATTGAGGGATGGTTGAGGATTCATTAGATGAGGATTGAGGGATGGTTGAGGGTTCATTGGTTGAAGATTGAGGAATGGTTGAGGGTTCATTGGTTGAGGGTTGAGGATTCATTAGATGAGGATTGAGGAATGGTTGAGGGTTCATTAGATGAGGATTGGGGAATGTTTGAGGGTTCGTTGGTTGAGGATTGAGGGATGGTTGAGAGTTTATTGGTTGAGGATTGAGGGATGGTTGAGGATTCATTGGTTGGGGATTGAGGGATGGTTGAGGATTCATTAGATGAGGATTGAGGGATGGTTGAGGGTTCATTGGTTGAGGATTGAGGAATGGTTGAGGGTTCATTGGATGAGGATTGAGGGATGGTTGAGGGTTCATTGGTTGAGGATTGGGGGATGGTTGAGGATTGAGGGATGGTTGAGGGTTCATTGGTTGAGGATTGAGGGATGGTTGAGGATTCATTAGATGAGGATTGAGGGATGGTTGAGGGTTCATTGGATGAGGATTGAGGGATGGTTGAGGGTTCATTGGTTGAGGATTGAGGAATGGTTGAGGATTCATTAGATGAGGATTGAGGAATGGTTGAGAGTTTATTGGTTGAGGATTGAGGAATGATTGAGGGTTCATTGGATGAGGATTGAGGGATGGTTGAGGGTTCATTGGTTGAGGATTGAGGGATGGTTGAGGGTCATTGGTTGAGGATTGAGGAATGGTTGAGGGTTCATTGGATGAGGATTGAGGAATGGTTGAGGGTTCATTGGATGAGGATTGAGGTATGGTTGAGGGTTCATTGGTTGAGGATTGAGGGATGGTTGAGGGTCATTGGTTGAGGATTGAGGAATGGTTGAAGGTTCATTGGATGAGGATTGAGGGATGGTTGAGGGTTCATTGGTTGAGGATTGAGGAATGGTTGAGGATTCATTAGATGAGGATTGAGGAATGGTTGAGAGTTTATTGGTTGAGGATTGAGGGATGGTTGAGGTTTCATTGGTTGAGGATTGAGGAATGGTTGAGGATTCATTAGATGAGGATTGAGGAATGGTTGAGAGTTTATTGATTGAGGAATGATTGAGGCTTCATTGGATGAGGATTGAGGGATGGTTGAGGGTTCATTGGTTGAGGATTGAGGGATGGTTGAGGGTCATTGGTTGAGGTTTGAGGAATGGTTGAGGGTTCATTGGATGAGGATTGAGGAATGGTTGAGGGTTCATTGGATGAGGATTGAGGGATGGTTGAGGGTTCATTGGTTGAGGATTGAGAGATGGTTGAGGGTCATTGGTTGAGGATTGAGGAATGGTTGAGGGTTCATTGGATGAGGATTGAGGAATGGTTGAGGATTCATTCGATGAGGATTGAGGAATGGTTGAGAGTTTATTGGTTGAGGATTGAGGAATGATTGAGGGTTCATTGGATGAGGATTGATGGATGGTTGAGGGTTCATTAGATGAGGATTGAGGAATGGTTGAGGGTTTATTGGTTGAGGACTGAGGAATGGTTGAGGGTTCATTAGATGAGGATTGAGGAATGTTTGAGGGTTCGTTGGTTGAGGATTGAGGGATGGTTGAGGGTTCATTGGTTGAGGATTGAGGGATGGTTTAGGGTTCATTGGTTGAGGGTTCATTGGTTGAGGATTGAGGAATGGTTTAGGATTCATTGGTTGGGGATTGAGTAATGATTGAGGGTTCATTGGATGAGAATTGATGGATGGTTGAGGGTTCATTAGATGAGGATTGAGGAATGGTTAAGGATTGAGGGATGGTTGAGGGTTCATTGGTTGAGGATTGAGGGATGGTTGAGGGTTCATTGGTTGAGGATTGAGGGATGGTTGAGGGTTCATTGGTTGAGGATTGAGGGATGGTTGAGGGTTCATTGGTTGAGGATTGAGGGATGGTTGAGGGTTCATTGGTTGAGGATTGAGGGATGGTTGAGGGTTCATTGGTTGAGGATTGAGGGATGGTTGAGGGTTCATTGGTTGTGGATTGAGGAGTGGTTGAGGATTCATTGGTTGAGGATTGAGGGATGGTTGAGGGTTCCTTGGTTGAGGATTGACGAATGGTTGAGGGTTCATTGGTTGAGGATTGAGGGATGGTTGAAGGTTCATTGGTTGAGGATTGAGGGATGGTTGAGTCATTTTTTAAGGATCCTCTCGGATGTGTAACTGTTGACCAGCCTATATCTCGACTCCGTCTCTATGCCCTATTTTCTGGGGTTTTGTCTAATTAGCGGCTCTGACCGGGTCGTTAGATATATGAGATGAGCTTCTCCTGGCGGGATTAACCGTACGCAGCAACTGACAGAGAAACGCTCCGCTAATGGATCATCCGGGAACGCCATGACCCCATTTCTCTCCCACACACGTCAGGTGTGTTTCCTAACGGCTCACCAGTCTCCAAACAGATCTGGCCTGGAATGAATTTGTAATAATTGTGCCAGTTGAGAAAAGTTGTTTGTTCTGGTCATGACTGATTTGTTTGTTTGTTTGTCTGACTGTAGATCCAGACTGTCCTTATCTCTCTTATCCCAGCTAACGATCTTCCCTCTGGAACATTCGGGATTAAACTCCTGACGGTGGGAGACTCTGGGATATTTCTCCTCAAACACTCACACACACTCACACTAACTCACACACTCACTCAGAGACTCTGGGATGTTTCTCCTCTCCTGGCCGTGAAATGGAAAGCTGATGTCCTCTGTAGATATGAGATTAAAGTTGAGTTATCACAGATTTGAGTGGATCAACTAAACCAGATTATGGATTATTTCTGAAGATTCTCCAGAGCGGATGAGATTGAGTTTCTGTGGTTTTGTATTTTATGCTTCTGTGTGATTTACAGATGAAACTCTTCATCATGGTTCTTTAGAGAAATGAGAAGATATCAGTGTATTAGTCTAGCTTTTGATCTGGATCCACTTATATAAAGGTTTTTTTCATGAATGTGTTTGTCATTTATACTTACAAACTCACTCACTCACACTGACTCACACTGACTCACAGTGACACACACACACACGCACACACACACACACACGCACGCATGCACGCACGCGCACGCACACACACACACGCAAGCACACACACACACACACACACACACGTCTATATTACTAACAGGGGGGGACTAGTGTTTCTGGTCATTTTGAAGAAACAAAAATGACATACAGGCGTGTGTCTGAACGTCTCCTTCAGGGTTAATCTGAGCAGTAAATGTCTAGAATGACCCTCTGATGAAACTCTGCTGAATCTGTCACATTCACACTGATTGTATGATGTTTAAAGTCGTGTGTGTAAATGTCACACACTCGCTGTAATTGCTCTGACCTTTCCAGCGCTCAGTGTGTGCAAACATGTCATGTGACGACCTGCAGGAGGAAATTACATGTCTCCATGCGTGATGGACTGAGCTGAGTGACGCGTGTGTGTGTGTGTGTGTGTGTGTGTGCGTGCGTGTGCGTGTGAGTGTGAGTGAGTGTGTGTGTGTGTGTGTGTGTGTGACATCGTCAGTGTCGTTGGGCTGTGGTTTCCATGGTAACCGGTGGTCTGCATGTGATAAACTGCAGAACTTTCATAAATGAGCATTAAAGAGTCTGTGTCTCTGATCACATGCATATTCATTATAATAATGATTAGAGAGCTGCGGGATATTCTGCATATTAATGAGCTGTGTATAAACACACACTGACAGATATCTGACACATCAAATACACAAGAGTTGTGAATGTGTAGCTGATGAATAATTCTGAGAATGTGATGTTGTGTACCAGTGATATGATTATACCTGTAACATAAACCGCCGAGCTGGTGGGATATCGTGAATATAGTCACGTCTGATGGGGTTTGTTAGACACTGAGTGACTCAATTGTGATTTACTGTATTTCTTTTCGTTTGGAATTAGTTTGTTTGAAAGTAAAGATTTCAAGATTTTGATAGATATATTTCTCATATCTGTGAGGCGTGTGCTGAGATTCATATTCAAAATCAGTTCAGCTCAATAACAAAAACACAACAAATATGAGAATAATAAACTTATTTTGAAAGCGTCTGGCCTGATTCCAGTTGTGCAATTCAGCACTCTAGTCAAGTCACGCCATGTTTATTTACACCACTTTATACAATGTACCCTATTGCTTTAAAGCCACACATATCATAACTATCTACTGTAATTGACACATGTATTCAAGAAATATATTAAAAGCAGAAAGACATATTGTTTCAGCCTTACACAAAACATGGTGAGTTTGTTTGTTACGCACTTCGATCCACACCCGACGTTCTTGGTTTGTTTCTTATTAAATCCAGCCAATTGGTTGATGAAACATTGATTAAAATACAATTTCTAGAAAGGTTATTCAGTCAAGAGCAGTGAGTGATTTCCTCTTTGTGTTTTGTAGTTTGATGAACATTAATGACACATATGACATCAGGAATATTACAAACATGGGTAGGTTTAGGTATGTGTAAGGTGGGAGGAGTTGGATCTGGATCCAGCTCCTCCCCCTGGATTCCGTGTTCTGCAGTGAGGACCATCTCGATATTTCAGTATCAATACGTAACACAAAATTTACATTTTGACAACTCTACTACACACTGTACACTACATTCTGCACATACACACTACACATACACACTACATACTTCACACTACATACTGCATATACACACTGCACACTACACACTGCATATACAAACTACACACTACACACTGCACATACACACTATGCACTAGTACACACTACAAACTACACACTACACATACACACTAGACATGCACACTACATACTGCACATACATACTTCACACTGCACATGCACATTACACACTGCATATATCTCTTTTAATTTCTTTGGTGATTATTTGAATTCCTTTCTGTAAAGCACTTTGAATTGCCATAGTGTATAAAATGTGCTATATAAATGAACTTGCCTTGCCTTACATACTTCACACTACACACTGCACACTGCACACTACACACTACACACTGCACACTTCACATACACACTGCACACTACACCCTTCACATACTCACTGCACATACACATTACACACTACATACTTCACACTGCACACTACACACTGCACACTACACACTTCACATACTCACTGCACATACACATTACACACTACATACTTCACACTGCACACTACACACTTCACATACACACTACACACTGCATACTTCACACTGCACACTGCACACTACACACTACACACTTCACATACACACTGCACACTACACCCTTCACATACTCACTGCACATACACATTACACACTACATACTTCACACTGCACACTACAGACTTCACATACACACTACACACTGCATACTTCACACTACACACTGCACACTGCACACTACACACTACACACTTCACATACACACTACGCACTACACACTTCACATACACACTGCACACTACACACTTCACATACACACTACACACTGCACATACACACTGCATACTTCACACTACACAATGTACACTACACACTTTACATACACACTACACATACACACTGCATACTTCA
>JARWKJ010000003.1:66184608-66189608 GCA_029959095.1 Rhinichthys osculus | reverse complement strand
GCTGAGCCTGCCGCGAGTCACATGACGAGCTCGAGGATCTGTTGTTGTGTTGTGATGTTGTGATGTTGTTGTGTTGTTGTTGTGTTGTGATGTTGTGATGTTGTGATGTTGTGGTGTTGTGTTGTTGTTGTTGTTGTGTTGTGTTGTGGATGTTGTTGTGTTGTGTTGTTGTTGTGTTGTTCAGGTGTGCTGAGCCAGCCGCGAGTCACATGACGAGCTCGAGGATCTGTTGTTGTGTTGTGATATTGTTGTTTTGTGGATGTTGTTGTGTTGTGTTGTTGTTGTGTTGTTCAGGTGTGCTGAGCCTGTCGTGAGTCACATGACGAGCTCGAGGATCTGTTGTTGTGTTGTGGATGTTGTTGTGTTGTGTTGTTGTTGTGTTGTTCAGGTGTGCTGAGCCTGCCGCGAGTCACATGACGAGCTCGAGGATCTGTTGTTGTGTTGTGATGTTGTTGTGTTGTGTAGTTGTTGTGTTGTTCAGGTGTGCTGAGCCTGCCGCGAGTCACATGACGAGCTCGAGGATCTGTTGTTGTGTTGTGATGTTGTGATGTTGTTGTGTTGTGTTGTTGTTGTGTTGTGATGTTGTGATGTTGTGGTATTGTGTTGTTGTTGTTGTGTTGTGTTGTTGTTGTGTTGTGGATGTTGTTGTGTTGTGTTGTTGTTGTGTTGTTCAGGTGTGCTGAGCCTGCCGCGAGTCACAATACGAGCTCGAGGATCTGTTGTTGTGTTGTGTTGTTGTTGTGTTGTTCAGGTGTGCTGAGCCTGCCGCGAGTCACAATACGAGCTCGAGGATCTGTTGTTGTGTTGTGTTGTTGTTGTGTTGTTCAGGTGTGCTGAGCCTGCCGCGAGTCACATGACGAGCTCGAGGATCTGTTGTTGAGCTGGAAGGGTGTGTTCAGTCGTTCAGACGCTGTAGTTTTACACCAGTGAGATTCACACACAGATTTCAGCCAGTGGCATTTCAAGGGTCTCGGCTCATTGAACTAATTTACTGTGGTCAGATCGGTTATGTTCCTGAAGGGGGGATAATGTCCTCCATACGGAGCTTGTTCAGAATCTCCTACGGCTGGACTCTATGGCGATATATATATATATATATATATATATATATATATATATATTCAGCGTGCAGTGGAAGTTTTTTTTGAAAATCTGTGTGCATTGAAGTCATACAGGGAAGAGTTTTATCCTTTTTTTGTAATATTTCTTACCTGAGTGATACTGTAAAATAATAAAACCTGATTGAAGCCTTGTTATGGGATTGGGCAACAGCTCTGGCGGACACTCCTGCAGTCGGCATGCCAATTGCACACTCCCTCAAAACTTGCGACATCTGTGGCATTGTGCTGTGTGATGAAACTGCACATTTTAGAGTGGCCTTTTATTGTGGGCAGCCTAAGGCACACCTGTGCATAATCCTGCTGTGTCTTGATACGCCACACCTGTGAGGGGGACGGATGATCTCGGCACAGGAGAAGCGCTGAGATCCCACTCTCTCGCTCGCTCCTCAGTGCAGGGACCGCTGGGATCCCACTCTCTCGCTCGCTCCTCAGTGCAGGGGGCGCTGGGATCCCACTCTCTCGCTCGCTCCTCAGTGCAGGGGCCGCTGGGAACCCACTCTCTCGCTCGCTCCTCAGTGCAGGGACCGCTGGGATCCCACTCTCTCGCTCGCTCCTCAGTGCAGGGGCGGCTGGGATCCCACTCTCTCGCTCGCTCCTCAGTGCAGGGGCCGCTGGGATCCGACTCTCTCGCTCGCTCCTCAGTGCAGGGGGCGCTGGGATCCCACTCTCTCGCTCGCTCCTCAGTGCAGGGGCCGCTGGGATCCCACTCTCTCGCTCGCTCCTCAGTGCAGGGGCCGCTGGGATCCCACTCTCTCGCTCGCTCCTCAGTGCAGGGGCCGCTGGGATCCCACTCTCTCGCTCGCTCCTCAGTGCAGGGGCCGCTGGGAACCCACTCTCTCGCTCGCTCCTCAGTGCAGGGGCGGCTGGGATCCCACTCTCTCGCTCGCTCCTCAGTGCAGGGACCGCTGGGATCCCACTCTCTCGCTCGCTCCTCAGTGCAGGGGCGGCTGGGATCCCACTCTCTCGCTCGCTCCTCAGTGCAGGGGCCGCTGGGATCCCACTCTCTCGCTCGCTCCTCAGTGCAGGGGCCGCTGGGATCCCACTCTCTCGCTCGCTCCTCAGTGCAGGGGCCGCTGGGATCCGACTCTCTCGCTCGCTCCTCAGTGCAGGGGCCGCTGGGATCCCACTCTCTCGCTCGCTCCTCAGTGCAGGGACCGCTGGGATCCCACTCTCTCGCTCGCTCCTCAGTGCAGGGGCCGCTGGGATCCGACTCTCTCGCTCGCTCCTCAGTGCAGGGGGCGCTGGGATCCCACTCTCTCGCTCGCTCCTCAGTGCAGGGACCGCTGGGATCCCACTCTCTCGCTCGCTCCTCAGTGCAGGGGCGGCTGGGATCCCACTCTCTCGCTCGCTCCTCAGTGCAGGGGCCGCTGGGATCCCACTCTCTCGCTCGCTCCTCAGTGCAGGGACCGCTGGGATCCCACTCTCTCGCTCGCTCCTCAGTGCAGGGGCCGCTGGGATCCGACTCTCTCGCTCGCTCCTCAGTGCAGGGGGCGCTGGGATCCCACTCTCTCGCTCGCTCCTCAGTGCAGGGGCCGCTGGGATCCCACTCTCTCGCTCGCTCCTCAGTGCAGGGGCGGCTGGGATCCCACTCTCTCGCTCGCTCCTCAGTGCAGGGGCCGCTGGGATCCCACTCTCTCGCTCGCTCTTCAGTGCAGGGGCCGCTGGGATCCCACTCTCTCGCTCGCTCCTCAGTGCAGGGGCCGCTGGGATCCGACTCTCTCGCTCGCTCCTCAGTGCAGGGGCCGCTGGGATCCCACTCTCTCGCTCGCTCTTCAGTGCAGGGGCCGCTGGGATCCCACTCTCTCGCTCGCTCCTCAGTGCAGGGGCTGCTGGGTATTTGGATTTAATTGGATTTAGCAGCTCACTGACCTTGTGGTCGAACCATCCTGCCCTGACAATGAGACCAGGAGCGAGAAGATCCCACGGGCTGCTCATTAACTCATTAATATTCCCAGTCGTCACCGCCAGGAGATTCAGAGGCTGAAACTGAGTCGTTCCTCTGGGAAGAGAACGATTCCCTCTGCGTATCACAGATTATTATTATTATATTATTCCACTGATGGTATTCTGCTGAATGATGCCTGTCATAATCCTCCTTCACTGTACTGTTACTCTCGTACTACCTACTACTGTCATGTTCCTTATCATTGTCCATTGCCATTATTGTTGCTTGTTCATTGTGAAGCGTCCTTGAGCGCTGGAAAGGCGCTACATAAATAAAACGTATTATTATTATTATTAGTTTATTCTGTTACTCCCTGTTTACCTGTGAAGCTGCTTCGAAACTTCTGCATTATGTGAACTCATTATTGTATTTTGTATTACTCTCCCCTGAAAATGTTATCAAAATAATTCCAGTTCGCATGGATACGCAGAAGCGACTAAAAGTTCTGGATTATGGCCGGATAAGTAATTTGGTGATGTCACTTTGTAAAGAAAGACTACGCGCAAGCACACATATATATTCAAACGCACATATCTATAGACTAAACGTAATACGCATGTGCACGCCGTCAGCGTTCTCACAGATTCATGTTTTTGAAGTTAATATGGAGATGATAATGTTTTTCATAACTTGCACCTTGGTTCCGGTTTCACAGTGTGTGTTCTCGAGCTCCAGACACTATTGTGTGTGAATGAACGACCAGACCTTAATCACTAATGATCTTTGCGAAGGAAGTGAATCAATCAAAACTAACTTTATCTGGACAATAACTTTATTCTAGAGCTGCTGTAAAGCCTAAAACATCTCTGTTACTGTAATCTCCTGTTATCACTGTAAAGCTGCTGTGAAACACTATATTGTTAAAAGTGTTATATAAATGAAGGAGACTCTACTCATGTAAAGCGCTGTAGAAATAAACTTGACTTCAGTTATGAGCCGAATTGAGATTCAGACAGAAGACAATAGAGTTATTCTCCAGCTGAGGCTCAGAGTATTAGCAGATCCACCAGCGCTTCTGTTTACTGCGATGCGCCTCGTTTACCACGGTGTTTCCCTCAGGCTGGCTCTCTTTACTACACGTGTTGTGTTTGATATGTGTATGTGTCTGCCCGTTGCTGTCTCTCTTTGATGAAGAGAGAGAGAGAGAGAGAGAGAGAGAGAGAGAGAGAGTGTGTGTGTGTGTGTGTGTGTGTGTGGTGTTCAGGGCTATTGGTGTTTCTCAAAGATTAATCACTTCAGTGTTCCCTTTCTTCTGTCCAGGTAACTCTTAATAATTCACTGGCTCGTGTTTCTGCGGGTCGCTGGCAACATGTTGTTCTCTGTGTTGTTCTCTGTGTTGTTTCTCTGTGTTGTTCTCGATGTTGTTCTCGATGTTGTTCTCGATGTTGTTCTCGATGTTGTTCTCGATGTTGTTCTCGATGTTGTTCTCGATGTTGTTCTCGTTCTCTGTGTTGTTCTCTGTGTTGTTCTCTGTGTTGTTCTCGATGTTGTTCTCTGTGTTGTTCTCGATGTTATTCTCGATGTTGTTCTCGATGTTGTTCTCGATGTTGTTCTCGATGTTGTTCTCGTTCTCTGTGTTGTTCTCTGTGTTGTTCTCTGTGTTGTTCTCGATGTTGTTCTCTGTGTTGTTCTCCGTGTTGTTCTCTGTGTTGTTCTCGATGTTGTTCTCTGTGTTGTTCTCTGTGTTGTTCTTGATGTTGTTCTCTGTGTTGTTCTCTGTGTTGTTCTCGATGTTGTTCTCTGTGTTGTTCTCTGTGTTGTTCTCGATGTTGTTCTCTGTGTTGTTCTCTGTGTTGTTCTCGATGTTGTTCTCTGTGTTGTTCTCCGTGTTGTTCTCTGTGTTGTTCTCGATGTTGTTCTCTGTGTTGTTCTCTGTGTTGTTCTTGATGTTGTTCTCTGTGTTGTTCTCTGTGTTGTTCTCGATGTTGTTCTCT
>JARWKJ010000003.1:66167108-66179608 GCA_029959095.1 Rhinichthys osculus | reverse complement strand
GACCGAACGGAGAACCGCTCGCCTTCATGAACCATTTCGCTCTCCATTCACACTGGGTTATTAATATTCTCGTCAAGAACTCGCTCTGTTTGGTGTTGATGAATCCGAGCCGCACGATCTGCGAGAGATTGTTTTCCGCAGTGCATGATGGATGTTTCCTTTATCGCTCCCTGAAAACATCAAGTGTCTTCCTTTAAATTTAGCATGAATTTAGCGTGCTAATTGCTGTCAGCTAAGCTAGTGGGAAGAGCAGATTCGTGTGTGTCTCTGCTGGAGAGCATTAATTTCTCATTACTGTATGTTTTGAGCTTCACCTGCTGTGTGTGTTCAGATGGAGACGCTCGTAGCAGAGACGTTCGGGACATTACGCACAGCTTCGTTAGCTCAAATCTAACGAGAGAGTTAACGTACAATCATTTAGATGAGATATTAAACACAAACGCTTCAGGGTTTCCGCTACGCTAGTTCTCCACGGAGCCAGCGGTTTGAGTTCCTCAGTGATGTGAGACGGACACAACTGAGCGAAGAGCTTGTGAAGATGTTATTTTAGCACTTAACACACACACACACACACACACACACACACACACACGTATAACATAAGAGCTTTGAGTCTGATTGGCTGTTCTCTGCTGCTTAACCCTCTACCCTCTATTTTAGTTTATTTTTAATAAAATGAGACAGCCATTTATTGGTCAAACATATCTCAGGAGAGAAGAACTCAAATACTAATCAATGAAAGTGCGTAATAAGTGGTCACATGACCCTCAGGGGTCCGTTTTGTGTCTTGTCTTGCACAGGTCACATGGCTCCATATTTTCCCCAATGAATAATGCATTTTTTCACTAATTTGCGTCCAGTTAATCACCCACAAAAAAACACGAGTCACCTTCTTTGGTAAGTAATGAAGTATTTTCAAGAAATGTACATTATACAGTACATCATCAAATGTTTTAGAGGACATAACAAAAAAACTGTGTGTTGCCTCAAGGCGACATGGGGAAGCGTCCAGTAATATGAGCTGTCAGTCTGATAGAGTTGAACATCAGCACTCCTGAGGAGAACGAGTTGCTGGAGGAGTGTAGAGTTCAGGTCATCTCTACACGCAGCAGAGCTGAAAGAGGCAGATGCTCATTACTCTCAGAGTCAGGAAGAGTGGATGTTGAAGAAGCGTCAGCTGTTTCCAGAAGACATCCGCCATTCAGTCCATTCATGCACACGTGCAAACTCTCCATGCTAAAGATAACTCTCATTAATGCCTCATTAAATCTGAATATAATATTTGTGTTTGATCGCAGCGGTTTAGGAAGGCCGTGAGTAATAACCAGCACATTATGAATATTATATGAGGAGATCAGCGTGTGATGGCTGACGTTTCTACAGTTACGATCCTGTGATCGTCTTACTGTAATACACACGAGACGAGCGAGCGCTCCACTAATGGATTGTTTGTTTTATTATTCAGGATCGTTATTCAGGATCGTTATGTTAGCAGAAACGCTGGAGATTCAGGATCGTTACGTTAGCATAAACAGATGGAGATTCAGGATCGTTACGTTAGCAGAAACAGATGGAGATTCAGGATCGTTACATTAGCAGAAACGCTGGAGATTCAGGGTCGTTACGTTAGCAGAAACAGATGGAGACTCAGGATCGTTACGTTAGCAGAAACAGATGGAGATTCAGGATCGTTACGTTAGCAGAAACGCTGGAGATTCAGGGTCGTTACGTTAGCAGAAACGCTGGAGATTCAGGGTCGTTACGTTAGCACAAAACGCTGAAGACTCAGGATTGTTACGTTAGCAGAAACGCTGAAGATTTAGGATCGTTACGTTAGCAGAAACAGATGGAGACTCAGGATCGTTACGTTAGCAGAAACAGATGGAGACTCAGGATCGTTACGTTAGCAGAAACAGATGGAGATTCAGGATCGTTACGTTAGCAGAAACAGATGTAGATTCAGGACCGTTACGTTAGCAGAAACGCTGGAGATTCAGGATCATTACGTTAGCAGAAACAGATGGAGACTCAGGATCGTTACGTTAGCAGAAACAGATGGAGACTCAGGATCGTTACGTTAGCAGAAACAGATGGAGATTCAGGATCGTTACGTTAGCAGAAACAGATGGAGACTCAGGATCGTTACGTTAGCAGAAACAGATGGAGATTCAGGATCGTTACGTTAGCAGAAACAGATGGAGACTCAGGATCGTTACGTTAGCAGAAACATATGGAGATTCAGGATCGTTACGTTAGCAGAAACAGATGGAGATTCAGGATCGTTACGTTAGCAGAAACAGATGGAGACTCAGGATCGTTACGTTAGCAGAAACAGATGGAGATTCAGGATCGTTACGTTAGCAGAAACAGATGGAGACTCAGGATCGTTACGTTAGCAGAAACAGATGGAGACTCAGGATCGTTACGATCGCAGAAACAGATGGAGACTCAGGATCGTTACGTTAGCAGAAACAGATGGAGATTCAGGATCGTTACGTTAGCAGAAACAGATGGAGATTCAGGATCGTTACGTTAGCAGAAACAGATGGAGACTAAGGATTGTTACGTTAGGAGAAACAGATGGAGATTCAGGATCGTTACGTTAGCAGAAACAGATGGAGACTCAGGATCGTTACGTTAGCAGAAACAGATGGAGATTCAGGATCGTTACGTTAGCAGAAACAGATGGAGACTCAGGATCGTTACGTTAGCAGAAACATATGGAGATTCAGGATCGTTACGTTAGCAGAAACAGATGGAGATTCAGCATCGTTACGTTAGCAGAAACAGATGGAGATTCAGGATCGTTACGTTAGCAGAAACAGATGGAGACTCAGGATCGTTACGTTAGCAGAAACAGATGGAGACTCAGGATCGTTACGTTAGCAGAAACAGATGGAGATTCAGGATCGTTACGTTAGCAGAAACAGATGGAGACTCAGGATCGTTACGTTAGCAGAAACAGATGGAGACTCAGGATCGTTAAGTTAGCAGAAACAGATCGAGATTCAGGATCGTTACGTTAGCAGAAACAGATGGAGACTCAGGATCGTTACGTTAGCAGAAACAGATGGAGATTCAGGATCGTTACGTTAGCAGAAACAGATGGAGATTCAGGATCGTTACGTTAGCAGAAACAGATGGAGACTCAGGATCGTTACGTTAGCAGAAACAGATGGAGACTCAGGATCGTTACGTTAGCAGAAACAGATGGAGATTCAGGATCGTTACGTTAGCAGAAACAGATGGAGACTCAGGATCGTTACGTTAGCAGAAACAGATGGAGACTCAGGATCGTTACGTTAGCAGAAACATATGGAGATTCAGGATCGTTACGTTAGCAGAAACAGATGGAGACTCAGGATCGTTACGTTAGCAGAAACAGATGGAGACTCAGGATCGTTACGTTAGCAGAAACAGATGGAGATTCAGGATCGTTACGTTAGCAGAAACAGATGGAGACTCAGGATCGTTACGTTAGCAGAAACAGATGGAGATTCAGGATCGTTACGTTAGCAGAAACAGATGGAGACTCAGGATCGTTACGTTAGCAGAAACAGATGGAGATTCAGGATCGTTACGTTAGCAGAAACATATGGAGATTCAGGATCGTTACGTTAGCAGAAACAGATGGAGATTCAGGATTGTTACGTTAGCAGAAACAGATGGAGATTCAGGATCGTTACGTTAGCAGAAACAGATGGAGACTCAGGATCGTTACGTTAGCAGAAACATATGGAGACTCAGGATCGTGACGTTAGCAGAAACAGATGGAGACTCAGGATCGTTACGTTAGCAGAAACAGATGGAGACTCAGGATCGTTACGTTAGCAGAAACAGATGGAGACTCAGGATCGTTACGTTAGCAGAAACAGATGGAGATTCAGGATCGTTACGTTAGCAGAAACAGATGGAGACTCAGGATCGTTAAGTTAGCAGAAACAGATCGAGATTCAGGATCGTTACGTTAGCAGAAACAGATGGAGACTCAGGATCGTTACGTTAGCAGAAACAGATGGAGATTCAGGATCGTTACGTTAGCAGAAACATATGGAGATTCAGGATCGTTACGTTAGCAGAAACAGATGGAGACTCAGGACCGTTACGTTAGCAGAAACAGATGGAGACTCAGGATCGTTACGTTAGCAGAAACAGATGGAGACTCAGGATCGTTACGTTAGCAGAAACAGATGGAGATTTAGGATCGTTACGTTAGCAGAAACAGATGGAGACTCAGGATCGTTACGTTAGCAGAAACAGATGGAGACTCAGGATCGTTACGTTAGCAGAAACAGATGGAGACTCAGGATCGTTACGTTAGCAGAAACAGATGGAGACTCAGGATCGTTACGTTAGCAGAAACAGATGGAGACTCAGGATCGTTACGTTAGCAGAAACAGATGGAGATTCAGGATCGTTACGTTAGCAGAAACATATGGAGATTCAGGATCGTTACGTTAGCAGAAACAGATGGAGACTCAGGATCGTTACGTTAGCAGAAACAGATGGAGACTCAGGATCGTTACGTTAGCAGAAACAGATGGAGACTCAGGATCGTTACGTTAGCAGAAACAGATGGAGATTCAGGATCGTTACGTTAGCAGAAACAGATGGAGACTCAGGATCGTTACGTTAGCAGAAACAGATGGAGACTCAGGATCGTTACGTTAGCAGAAACAGATGGAGATTCAGGATCGTTACGTTAGCAGAAACAGATGGAGACTCAGGATCGTTACGTTAGCAGAAACATATGGAGACTCAGGATCGTGACGTTAGCAGAAACAGATGGAGACTCAGGATCGTTACGTTAGCAGAAACAGATGGAGTCTCAGGATCGTTACGTTAGCAGAAACAGATGGAGATTCAGGATCGTTACGTTAGCAGAAACATATGGAGATTCAGGATCGTTACGTTAGCAGAAACATATGGAGATTCAGGATCGTTACGTTAGCAGAAACAGATGGAGACTCAGGACCGTTACGTTAGCAGAAACAGATGGAGACTCAGGATCGTTACTTTAGCAGAAACAGATGGAGACTCAGGATCGTTACGTTAGCAGAAACAGATGGAGACTCAGGATCGTTACGTTAGCAGAAACAGATGGAGACTCAGGACCGTTACGTTAGCAGAAACAGATGGAGACTCAGGATCGTTACGTTAGCAGAAACAGATGGAGACTCAGGATCGTTACGTTAGCAGAAACAGATGGAGACTCAGGATCATTACGTTAGCAGAAACAGATGGAGATTCAGGATCGTTACGTTAGCAGAAACATATGGAGATTCAGGATCATTACGTTAGCAGAAACAGATGGAGATTCAGGATCGTTACGTTAGCAGAAACAGATGGAGATTCAGGATCGTTACGTTAGCAGAAACAGATGGAGATTCAGGATCGTTACGTTAGCAGAAACAGATGGAGACTCAGGATCGTTACGTTAGCAGAAACAGATGGAGATTCAGGATCGTTACGTTAGCAGAAACAGATGGAGACTCAGGACCGTTACGTTAGCAGAAACAGATGGAGATTCAGGATCGTTACGTTAGCAGAAACATATGGAGATTCAGGATCGTTACGTTAGCAGAAACAGATGGAGATTCAGGATCGTTACGTTAGCAGAAACAGATGGAGATTCAGGATCGTTACGTTAGCAGAAACAGATGGAGACTCAGGATCGTTACGTTAGCAGAAACAGATGGAGACTCAGGATCGTTACGTTAGCAGAAACAGATGGAGACTCAGGATCGTTACGTTAGCAGAAACAGATGGAGATTCAGGATCGTTACGTTAGCAGAAACAGATGGAGATTCAGGATCGTTACGTTAGCAGAAACAGATGGAGATTCAGGATCGTTACGTTAGCAGAAACAGATGGAGACTCAGGATCGTTACGTTAGCAGAAACATATGGAGATTCAGGATCGTTACGTTAGCAGAAACAGATGGAGATTCAGGATCGTTACGTTAGCAGAAACAGATGGAGATTCAGGATCGTTACGTTAGCAGAAACAGATGGAGACTCAGGATCGTTACGTTAGCAGAAACAGATGGAGACTCAGGATCGTTACGTTAGCAGAAACAGATGGAGACTCAGGATCGTTACGTTAGCAGAAACATATGGAGATTCAGGATCGTTACGTTAGCAGAAACAGATGGAGACTCAGGATCGTTACGTTAGCAGAAACAGATGGAGATTCAGGATCGTTACGTTAGCAGAAACAAATGGAGATTCAGGATCGTTACGTTAGCAGAAACAGATGGAGACTCAGGATCGTTACGTTAGCAGAAACAGATGGAGACTCAGGATCGTTACGTTAGCAGAAACAGATGGAGACTCAGGATCGTTACGTTAGCAGAAACATATGGAGATTCAGGATCGTTACGTTAGCAGAAACAGATGGAGACTCAGGATCGTTACGTTAGCAGAAACAGATGGAGACTCAGGATCGTTACGTTAGCAGAAACAGATGGAGACTCAGGATCGTTACGTTAGCAGAAACATATGGAGATTCAGGATCGTTACGTTAGCAGAAACAGATGGAGACTCAGGATCGTTACGTTAGCAGAAACAGATGGAGATTCAGGATCGTTACGTTAGCAGAAACAGATGGAGACTCAGGATCGTTACGTTAGCAGAAACAGATGGAGACTCAGGATCGTTACGTTAGCAGAAACAGATGGAGATTCAGGATCGTTACGTTAGCAGAAACAGATCGAGACTCAGGATCGTTACGTTATCAGAAACAGATGGAGACTCAGGATCGTTACGTTAGCAGAAACATATGGAGATTCAGGATCATTACGTTAGCAGAAACAGATGGAGATTCAGGGTCGTTACGTTAGCAGAAACAGATGGAGACTCAGGATCGTTACGTTAGCAGAAACGCTGGAGATTCAGGATCGTTACGTTAGCAGAAACAGATGGAGATTCAGGATCGTTACGTTAGCAGAAACAGATGGAGACTCAGGATCGTTACGTTAGCAGAAACAGATGGAGACTCAGGATCGTTACGTTAGCAGAAACAGATGGAGATTCAGGATCATTACGTTAGCAGAAACAGATGGAGATTCAGGGTCGTTACGTTAGCAGAAACAGATGGAGACTCAGGATCGTTACGTTAGCAGAAACGCTGGAGATTCAGGATCGTTACGTTAGCAGAAACAGATGGAGATTCAGGATCGTTACGTTAGCAGAAACAGATGGAGATTCAGGATCGTTACGTTAGCAGAAACAGATGGAGATTCAGGATCGTTACGTTAGCAGAAACAGATGGAGATTCAGGATCGTTACGTTAGCAGAAACAGATGGAGATTCAGGATCGTTACGTTAGCAGAAACAGATGGAGACTCAGGATCGTTACGTTAGCAGAAACAGATGGAGACTCAGGATCGTTACGTTAGCAGAAACAGATGGAGACTCAGGATCTTTACGTTAGCAGAAACAGATGGAGACTCAGGATCGTTACGTTAGCAGAAACATATGGAGATTCAGGATCGTTACGTTAGCAGAAACAGATGGAGACTCAGGATCGTTACGTTAGCAGAAACAGATGGAGATTCAGGATCGTTACGTTAGCAGAAACAGATGGAGACTCAGGATCGTTACGTTAGCAGAAACAGATGGAGACTCAGGATCGTTACGTTAGCAGAAACAGATGGAGATTCAGGATCGTTACGTTAGCAGAAACAGATCGAGACTCAGGATCGTTACGTTATCAGAAACAGATGGAGACTCAGGATCGTTACGTTAGCAGAAACATATGGAGATTCAGGATCATTACGTTAGCAGAAACAGATGGAGACTCAGGATCGTTACGTTAGCAGAAACAGATGGAGATTCAGGATCGTTACGTTAGCAGAAACAGATGGAGACTCAGGATCGTTACGTTAGCAGAAACAGATGGAGATTCAGGATCGTTACGTTAGCAGAAACAGATGGAGACTCAGGATCGTTACGTTAGCAGAAACATATGGAGATTCAGGATCGTTACGTTAGCAGAAACAGATGGAGACTCAGGATCGTTACGTTAGCAGAAACAGATGGAGATTCAGGATCGTTACGTTAGCAGAAACAGATGGAGACTCAGGATCGTTACGTTAGCAGAAACAGATGGAGACTCAGGATCGTTACGTTAGCAGAAACAGATGGAGATTCAGGATCGTTACGTTAGCAGAAACAGATCGAGACTCAGGATCGTTACGTTATCAGAAACAGATGGAGACTCAGGATCGTTACGTTAGCAGAAACATATGGAGATTCAGGATCATTACGTTAGCAGAAACAGATGGAGATTCAGGGTCGTTACGTTAGCAGAAACAGATGGAGATTCAGGATCGTTACGTTAGCAGAAACAGATGGAGACTCAGGATCGTTACGTTAGCAGAAACAGATGGAGACTCAGGATCGTTACGTTAGCAGAAACAGATGGAGATTCAGGATCGTTACGTTAGCAGAAACAGATCGAGACTCAGGATCGTTACGTTATCAGAAACAGATGGAGACTCAGGATCGTTACGTTAGCAGAAACATATGGAGATTCAGGATCATTACGTTAGCAGAAACAGATGGAGATTCAGGGTCGTTACGTTAGCAGAAACAGATGGAGACTCAGGATCGTTACGTTAGCAGAAACGCTGGAGATTCAGGATCGTTACGTTAGCAGAAACAGATGGAGATTCAGGATCGTTACGTTAGCAGAAACAGATGGAGACTCAGGATCGTTACGTTAGCAGAAACAGATGGAGACTCAGGATCGTTACGTTAGCAGAAACAGATGGAGATTCAGGATCATTACGTTAGCAGAAACAGATGGAGATTCAGGGTCGTTACGTTAGCAGAAACAGATGGAGACTCAGGATCGTTACGTTAGCAGAAACGCTGGAGATTCAGGATCGTTACGTTAGCAGAAACAGATGGAGATTCAGGATCGTTACGTTAGCAGAAACAGATGGAGACTCAGGATCGTTACGTTAGCAGAAACAGATGGAGACTCAGGATCGTTACGTTAGCAGAAACAGATGGAGACTCAGGATCGTTACGTTAGCAGAAACATATGGAGATTCAGGATCGTTACGTTAGCAGAAACAGATGGAGACTCAGGATCGTAACGTTAGCAGAAACAGATGGAGATTCAGGATCGTTACGTTAGCAGAAACAGATGGAGACTCAGGATCGTTACGTTAGCAGAAACAGATGGAGACTCAGGATCGTTACGTTAGCAGAAACAGATGGAGATTCAGGATCGTTACGTTAGCAGAAACAGATCGAGACTCAGGATCGTTACGTTATCAGAAACAGATGGAGACTCAGGATCGTTACGTTAGCAGAAACATATGGAGATTCAGGATCATTACGTTAGCAGAAACAGATGGAGACTCAGGATCGTTACGTTAGCAGAAACAGATGGAGATTCAGGATCGTTACGTTAGCAGAAACAGATGGAGACTCAGGATCGTTACGTTAGCAGAAACAGATGGAGATTCAGGATCGTTACGTTAGCAGAAACAGATGGAGACTCAGGATCGTTACGTTAGCAGAAACATATGGAGATTCAGGATCGTTACGTTAGCAGAAACAGATGGAGACTCAGGATCGTTACGTTAGCAGAAACAGATGGAGATTCAGGATCGTTACGTTAGCAGAAACAGATGGAGACTCAGGATCGTTACGTTAGCAGAAACAGATGGAGACTCAGGATCGTTACGTTAGCAGAAACAGATGGAGATTCAGGATCGTTACGTTAGCAGAAACAGATCGAGACTCAGGATCGTTACGTTATCAGAAACAGATGGAGACTCAGGATCGTTACGTTAGCAGAAACATATGGAGATTCAGGATCATTACGTTAGCAGAAACAGATGGAGATTCAGGATCGTTACGTTAGCAGAAACAGATGGAGACTCAGGATCGTTACGTTAGCAGAAACAGATGGAGATTCAGGATCGTTACGTTAGCAGAAACGCTGGAGATTCAGGATCGTTACGTTAGCAGAAACAGATGGAGATTCAGGATCGTTACGTTAGCAGAAACAGATGGAGACTCAGGATCGTTACGTTAGCAGAAACAGATGGAGATTCAGGATCGTTACGTTAGCAGAAACGCTGGAGATTCAGGATCGTTACGTTAGCAGAAACAGATGGAGACTCAGGATCGTTACGTTAGCAGAAACAGATGGAGACTCAGGATCGTTACGTTAGCAGAAACAGATGGAGATTCAGGATCGTTACGTTAGCAGAAACAGATGGAGATTCAGGATCGTTACGTTAGCAGAAACAGATGGAGACTCAGGATCGTTACGTTAGCAGAAACAGATGGAGATTCAGGATCGTTACGTTAGCAGAAACAGATGGAGACTCAGGATCGTTACGTTAGCAGAAACAGATGGAGACTCAGGATCGTTACGTTAGCAGAAACAGATGGAGATTCAGGATCATTACGTTAGCAGAAACAGATGGAGATTCAGGGTCGTTACGTTAGCAGAAACAGATGGAGACTCAGGATCGTTACGTTAGCAGAAACGCTGGAGATTCAGGATCGTTACGTTAGCAGAAACAGATGGAGATTCAGGATCGTTACGTTAGCAGAAACAGATGGAGACTCAGGATCGTTACGTTAGCAGAAACAGATGGAGACTCAGGATCGTTACGTTAGCAGAAACAGATGGAGATTCAGGATCGTTACGTTAGCAGAAACAGATGGAGACTCAGGATCGTTACGTTAGCAGAAACAGATGGAGATTCAGGATCGTTACGTTAGCAGAAACAGATGGAGACTCAGGATCGTTACGTTAGCAGAAACAGATGGAGACTCAGGATCGTTACGTTAGCAGAAACAGATGGAGATTCAGGATCGTTACGTTAGCAGAAACAGATCGAGACTCAGGATCGTTACGTTATCAGAAACAGATGGAGACTCAGGATCGTTACGTTAGCAGAAACATATGGAGATTCAGGATCATTACGTTAGCAGAAACAGATGGAGACTCAGGATCGTTACGTTAGCAGAAACAGATGGAGATTCAGGATCGTTACGTTAGCAGAAACAGATGGAGACTCAGGATCGTTACGTTAGCAGAAACAGATGGAGATTCAGGATCGTTACGTTAGCAGAAACAGATGGAGACTCAGGATCGTTACGTTAGCAGAAACATATGGAGATTCAGGATCGTTACGTTAGCAGAAACAGATGGAGACTCAGGATCGTTACGTTAGCAGAAACAGATGGAGATTCAGGATCGTTACGTTAGCAGAAACAGATGGAGACTCAGGATCGTTACGTTAGCAGAAACAGATGGAGACTCAGGATCGTTACGTTAGCAGAAACAGATGGAGATTCAGGATCGTTACGTTAGCAGAAACAGATCGAGACTCAGGATCGTTACGTTATCAGAAACAGATGGAGACTCAGGATCGTTACGTTAGCAGAAACATATGGAGATTCAGGATCATTACGTTAGCAGAAACAGATGGAGATTCAGGGTCGTTACGTTAGCAGAAACAGATGGAGACTCAGGATCGTTACGTTAGCAGAAACAGATGGAGATTCAGGATCGTTACGTTAGCAGAAACAGATGGAGACTCAGGATCGTTACGTTAGCAGAAACAGATGGAGATTCAGGATCGTTACGTTAGCAGAAACGCTGGAGATTCAGGATCGTTACGTTAGCAGAAACAGATGGAGATTCAGGATCGTTACGTTAGCAGAAACAGATGGAGACACAGGATCGTTACGTTAGCAGAAACAGATGGAGATTCAGGATCGTTACGTTAGCAGAAACAGATGGAGATTCAGGATCGTTACGTTAGCAGAAACAGATGGAGACTCAGGATCGTTACGTTAGCAGAAACAGATGGAGATTCAGGATCGTTACGTTAGCAGAAACGCTGGAGATTCAGGATCGTTACGTTAGCAGAAACAGATGGAGACTCAGGATCGTTACGTTAGCAGAAACAGATGGAGACTCAGGATCGTTACGTTAGCAGAAACAGATGGAGATTCAGGATCGTTACGTTAGCAGAAACAGATGGAGATTCAGGATCGTTACGTTAGCAGAAACAGATGGAGACTCAGGATCGTTACGTTAGCAGAAACAGATGGAGATTCAGGATCGTTACGTTAGCAGAAACAGATGGAGACTCAGGATCGTTACGTTAGCAGAAACAGATGGAGACTCAGGATCGTTACGTTAGCAGAAACAGATGGAGATTCAGGATCGTTACGTTAGCAGAAACGCTGGAGATTCAGGATCGTTACGTTAGCAGAAACAGATGGAGATTCAGGATCGTTACGTTAGCAGAAACAGATGGAGATTCAGGATCGTTACGTTAGCAGAAACAGATGGAGACTCAGGATCGTTACGTTAGCAGAAACAGATGGAGACTCAGGATCGTTACGTTAGCAGAAACAGATGGAGACTCAGGATCGTTACGTTAGCAGAAACAGATGGAGACTCAGGATCGTTACGTTATCAGAAACAGATGGAGACTCAGGATCGTTACGTTA
>JARWKJ010000003.1:66124608-66162108 GCA_029959095.1 Rhinichthys osculus | reverse complement strand
TTGTCAAAATTAGTCAAGAACATAATACCATGAATACCATATATGAATCCATTGGAACATTTGATAAATGTATTACAGCAATTGACAGTCAGGTGAAACTAGAACTTGACCAACAAAGGAGTTTCACACATCTCAGATGACCAATCAAACAGTGTGTTCAGTTACCTGACAGGTGCTGTCCATGACTGTGAATGCTGCCAAACATGTAAAGAGCTTGACCATGCAGGACCAGTACAGTTTATGAACACGGAGGCACCTGGCCAAGTAAATGAACAAGGGCAACTGCCTGCTCGAGGAAGAGGAGGAGGAGGAAGGGTGCTTGGTGGTGGAATAGGGAGAAGAGGCCGAGGAGCAAGAAGACCCCATGCTGTCCCGGATGAAATTCGGGCCACAATTATAGACCATGTTATCAACCATGGCCTCACAATGGCGGAGGCAGGTCGCCGAGTGCAGCCTAATGTGCCTCGCTCTACAGTCTCCTCCATCATCCAAACCTTTCACAGAGAAAACAGGTGTGCAGTCAGTCAACCTGGCCAAGGGCCGAAGACGTGGCCGTAATATTATCGGTGGACGTCCCAGGCCAGCGAGGGGGCAATATAACCATGTGTGCTGCCAGATCTGAGAATGGTGTGGCCACTCACATCCCCAGTCTTGGCCCATACAACACACAGAAGCTCCTCATGTTCTTGGAACGCCTTCATTTCTATCCCTGAAAATGAGAGAGGTCTCGTAGGGCCTCACCTACCACAATATGTCATTATATATGGGACAATGTGAATTTCATCCGTGGCCCGCTCATCAGGGCCTGGATCACTACTCATCCAAGGATAGTCATGGTGTTCCTACCACCTTACTCTCCTTTCCTCATTCCTATTGAGGAGTATTTCTCCGCTTGGAGATGGAGAGTGTCTGAGCATCGGGCTGAAGATCAGAGGTCCCTGCTCCATGCAATGGACGCTGCGTGTGAGGATAGTACAGGAGATCAGTGTCGGGGATGGTGGCGACATGCACGCCGTTTCTTCCCTCGTTGCATCGCAAGGGAGAATATACGCTGTGATGTGGACGAGAATCTGTGGCCAGACAGACAGCAGCGTGTGGATGGCCAGGAGGGTGAGGACAGCGACCAGTGAAGAACTGTTAGTGGTGAAACTCCAGCTTTATTTACAGCACTGTAGGCTGCAATAACTTTCATTGTTTTTTGTTTGTGTGTTTATATTACAGTATATTATGCTGTATACATTTTCTTTTTACTCTGATGTATGGAAGTTACTTTATGTGTGTGAATGATAATGGCTACAATTTCCTTGGTAGTATGAGTGTAATGTGTGATGTCAAACCTTGGAAGCTACTCCTAAAATCCTTTTTCTTTTTTTTCAGTTTTATGCACAATTGTATTCTGTTAGCTAGACAAAAAACAGTCCAGTAACCAGTGTCAATGAAGGACTGGGCTAAGACTGAGGGACATTTCAATGGTCCTCTGCCATAGTGACAAAACATCTAAACATTTTGACTTGCAAGGCTTACACAATGCCAAAGGGACGAAGCATTTTGGGGCACTGACTGTTTAAATGAGAAGGACATTTAGTTTTGACACATGAGTGAACTGTTTTGGTAGAGATATGAGCTTTTGCAGGTGAACCATGGTGTTGTGCTGAACTGGAAGACTGTTTTGCCAAATGATCTCAGAGTTTTGAGAATGTAATTTGTGTTTCAAGAAATGAGCCAAACCAATGGAGAAAAACTGTAATATATTTAATTATTATTTTTTTTTAATTCATTTAGTCAATTTATTTAGATAACAATTATTTATTATTTGTATTTAATATTTTACATTTTATTTCATTTTGGATTATATATTTATGCACTTTATTTAATTTTATTAATTTATTTTAATATGATGTTATTTTTAATTTAAGTACATTTTTTAAATTTTCTTTGGTTTTATTTTATTATTTGTTTAATAATCTATTTAAGTTTATTTTGTAATATAATAATTATTTATATATTTTTATTCTATATTTCTATTTTCTTTATTTTTTATTTTATATGTTTTGCTCTTTATTTCATGTTTTTAATCAATTTCTATATTTATTTTTCTGTTTTACATTTTATTTGATATTTATTGTATTATTTATTTGATTTGTTCTCTCTCTGCTGTAAGCGAGCTCTTGTCACCCACCTGTTGGCCGCTCTGAGTCATCAGCCGTAGGAGGACTGATGATTTTAGAGTATAATCGACACCGTCCTCCAAGTGAGTCTAATTCATAATTCATACTTGCGGTAATTGTTTGGCTGTTCTACTTTCCGGCTGCTTTACTGCTCTTTTTCTCACTCGTCTGCCAGCACAAGCAGAACCGCTGCGCAGCATTTCCATATTCTGTCATCGCCACCGTGTTCTTCTCTTTCTGTTGCTGTTTTTGGGGCAAAAGGGAACTCTGGGTGAAATATTTTGCAAAAAATATGCCGTCAAAGTGCGGACAGATTTTCGCACTTTTTGTAGCTTTTAAAACCCAAGCATAATCTTATAATGCACATTAGATTATATACCCACATCCACTCAACACTCAACCGGCTTTCCTTCCTCTATCACTTCACAGTGACGTTTATTTAAACTCTATTACATTTATTTGACCTTTCCTGTGTTTTCTATCCTAACTAAACATGATTTGCATGTTATTTTTTGCGTTTGGGGTTGTTTCTTCCCCTTCTGTCCTCAATCCCGACAGATCCGACCTGAGAACTGCTGATGGAAAGAGTTTACTCTGGAAACAAGCGGGAGAGTTTGAAGAGGAAAGCAGAGCAGCCAAAATGCAGCAATTACAGATATATGCAAAATAATTCAGATGAGCAGAAGGAGGTCACTGTGGAGAAGGTCATCACGGTGAAGAGAAAGCTGAACACTCGGACAGATGCGTCGCATTATCTCACACACAGGAGCTCGAGCACCACATGTGTGGATTCTGAAGGCCCTAAACACACTATATTGCCAAAAGTATTGAGAAATACTCATTGAATTCAGGCGTTCCAATCACGCTTCTTCTGTCTTCTTCATAGAGTTTGAAATAATGAGAGAGTTTTGAGTCATGCTTCATTCAGGACTGAGCCGAGTGTCGTATCGAACCCGATACAGAACTACTGTATGAATGTGACTGTAAGGTAGATTTGAAATTAATTAAAAATTCATATTTTCTGATTGACTGGTGTTTAACAAAAAAAGGGAGCAATTTGTCTTTTGAAAAATGCTTAAAAAGGTTGATAGATAGATAGATAGATAGATAGATAGATAGATAGATAGATAGATAGATAGATAGACACAGATAGATAGATAGATAGATAGATAGATAGATAGATAGATAGATAGATAGATAGATAGATAGATAGATAGATAGATAGATAGACAGATAGATAGATAGATAGATAGACACAGATAGATAGATAGATAGATAGATAGATAGATAGATAGATAGATAGATAGATAGATAGATAGATAGATAGATAGACAGATAGATAGACAGATAGATAGATAGATAGACAGATAGATAGATAGATAGATAGATAGATAGATAGATAGATAGATAGATAGATAGATAGATAGATAGATAGATAGATAGATAGATAGATAGATAGATAGACATAGAGATAGATAGATAGATAGATAGATAGACACAGATAGATAGATAGATAGATAGACAGATAGATAGATAGATAGATAGATAGATAGATAGATAGATAGATAGATAGATAGATAGATAGACACAGATAGATAGATAGATAGATAGATAGATAGATTGATAGACAGATAGATAGATAGATAGATAGATAGATAGATAGATAGATAGATAGATAGATAGATAGATAGATAGATAGATAGATAGATAGATAGATAGATAGATAGATAGATAGATAGAAAGATAGATAGACAGATAGATATCAAAGGCAGGTTGTCAGATTTGTACTGGAAGAGAAAGTTCTGCTTTGAGTCAGTGTGTGTGTGTGTGTGTGTGTGTGTGTGTCTGGCTAAAGGTTTGGCCGGGAGTTTCTTGTCGTTTGTGTGTTTTCAGCCTGTTCTTCTGTGATTCTCTTGTGTTCGTGTCCATTACCAGCGTTCTGCTAAAAGAACAGCCCTCGCCCGCTGGGTTTCAGCACATGCTGCTTCTGCCTCGGCCGTGTGCTGGCGTGTCCAGGGTTTGTGGGCGACAGTAGCGTGTGAGTTTTGGCATGTACTCTATCGAGTAGAAAAGAGCTGTTTGTTATTGTCTCGGGTGTTGATTTGTTGGATGTAACTTCTCCTTAAATGCAGTGTGTGTGCCGAGCACCGGATGTCTTTAGAGCCGCAGCTTCTCGCGTCTCTGCAGGTGTTGAATGTAAAAACCCTTTTGTGTTGCAGAAGACGTGTTCATGACTTCATCTCCAGTTTGCTGGATTCACACGAATCATCAGGTGGGTCGCGACTGGGATCTCGAGGAGGAAAAGAAGTACAACATTGCTTTAAAAGAGTGGAGAAACGCAGGCGTATGATTGGTTGTTGATGTGTGATAGTACATGAGGTGGACGTCAACATGGACATCCTCAAGAAAACATCACATGATCACATTTATAAGTTCTACTTGAGTAAACAGTTCTGGTGTCAAGCCTCGAACACAACTATAATGAGTCCTGCGCTGCCGTGTTTGCATTGGGCCAGTCCAGTGTATTTTACTATCATTTATACGCAATCATCGTTTTTATTAATATTTTGAACTAGCTTTTTATATTATATATATATATATTTTTTCATTTTTTTGTTGTTGTAATTTCTGGTAACACATTAAAACAAAGTCCATTAGTTAATTTTAGTTAATGCATTATTTATTAAAAATTGTTAGTTCATGTCAGCTCAGATCCAACCTTTGATTTCAATCATGTATAAATCATGTTTGAGTAAAATTAGATTAACTAAATGCTTTTGAAGTACTTCTAAACTAACACGTTGGTTAACTAATGTAACCTTGTGTAAATGGTTGCAAATTTTGTTATGTGCTTTTGTTCTTTTTGAAATGTTGCTATTAAAGGAGCTGTATGTAAGATTGTGGCCAAAACTGGTACTGCAATCACTTTCAAATTACTGTAGAGCGGTGTATCCCCTCCCCCTCCCCCCTGACTCGAGGTTGCCAGATAGGCTGCAGGATCCAGCAGGAACATAGGCTGCTACAAGGAGCTTTCAACTAGAGCAGAGCTGGCAACCCGGATGCCGAAACACTACTGACTTTGTGATTGGTAGATAGGTGGAGGGTGGGGCTTCAGGCCAAAACACAAGATGACAACATCAACATCAGTTGAGGGCTGCAACTTCACTTTTTAAATGACAATATCGTGGCCGTACTATTGTTGTCAGTGATATAAGTATTTGAAATGAACATGATTTCTTAATGTCTAGAGACACATCAGGGCCATTTTATGATTAATTGAAATAAATTTCTTACATACAGCTCCTTTAAGGCTTAATTTATTTTTATTTGAGTTTGAGTTTTTATTTATTTGCCGTAGGTTATTTCAGTGCTTCTACATAAACGTATTTCAATTAGTTGCCGAGGCAGCACTTGTAATTTTCATTCAGTTTCCGTTTTGTGTTTTCATCTAATGTTGATATGTTATTTGAGCCGAAACTGAGGAGTATTGATAGATGTGAGGATAGCAGCGTGGTCCAGTCCGAAGAGCTCTGGTGGAGCCGGTCCGCGGGTGGTGTCGCGCTGACCGAGCGGTTTTAGCACGTATAATCATGTGTTTGAGTCGGAACGGAGCGGTTGTAGATGAATGCTTCAGATGTGAGCAGACGAGACGCTCTTGAACTCTGCCAAACAGTTGTGTGTGTGTGTGTGTGTGTGTGTTTCCATAAGACCAGAGGGGAAAAAAGCATTTGAGCGAGCAATGGCCTTCGGGGGTTGCACTGAATGAAATGCTTTTTTTTCCAACCCCACCTCACTCAAGAAGCGTTCACTCGTTCGTTCGTTCGTTTGTTTGTTTGGTTCAGACTTTATTTCCTCTCTCTTTCTCTCTCTCTCTCTTCTTTCTTTTCCCTTTTTGCTTTGAGTTGATCTTTGACATCCACGCGTGCCCCGGGATGTCTGTCACAAACTGCAGTCCAACCTTGTGACAATGCTTGATTTCTTCCCGTGCCTTTTTATGACCTTCTTCTTTTTTCATTTCTTTCTTTTGTTTCTGTTCTTTCCTTCAAGGTCTGGCGCACCTGACGTTAAACAGCCAAGGTATGGTTCATTCCGTTTTCCATTCTTTTGTTTAGTGAGGAATCAGATCTGTGGGTCTCTCTCTCTCTCTCTCTCTCTCTCTCTCTCTCTCTCTCTCACTCTTACTGTATGTCCCCCTCTCATCTTACTGTACGGCTGTCTGAAGACCTCTGACCTCCCGGACACAGGTAACGCTCTTCTGTCTCGCTCTCGCTGGGGTTGACATGATGAAATGCTTGTGTTCAGAATGCGCAGACTCTCGTTCTGTGGTCATTCTCATTGTTTGGCAATTATTCAGTCGTTTAGTGTTAGATCTGCTCTGTTCCTCAGCGTTGATTGATTGATCTGAGTGGTTTTCTGATGCAGTAATATAACCAGTTTGTCTGTTTTATATCACTATTTATTGACTCAAGCATTCTCTCATCTGTTTAACTGAAACGATTGTTCTGTCATCACTGTTCAAACCCGTATGACGTTCATTTCTGAGAAATATCATTCACTGAATGTCTGTGTTGTTTTGTTCCCAATGTTCATCAAAATATCAAAAAGTCATACAGGTTTTTAGAACAACACGAGGGACAGTAGATGATGACAGAATGATGGTTTTTGACTGATTTATCTCCGTTTAGTTTATTCATGAGGACTAGTTTATTTTACTGTCTGTCTGTCACACATTTAAAAGGCCTGTATGTTTGGTCTCACCTGGTTGTTGTTTCATTGTCTGGTTGTCTCATTATTAAACTGATCTACCTCTCATAACTGTTTCTTCTCTCACATCAGTGTGTTTCCCTCAGTTTTCTGCTTTGGGTTGTCACGAGTTAATACTGGTAATCAAAGCGATGGAAGCGAGATGTAATGGTGTTTGTCGTCCACCACTCCTGCTTTTGAATTTCAGCCCAGTTTTGAAAGCACTAGTTTTCCCTGGAGATTGATTTGTGTTTCACAGAGATACTTTGTAATTTTAATCCCGTCTGTGTTTTTCCTCAATGAACTTGTACAAATTACTGAGTAAATCTCCAGTTCCCTTTCGAGGGAACTCGAACCGCGTCGACCATGACACTTTGGGGAACGCCCTTAACGTAACGCATCTGAGTATGAATGAAACTAATCCAATCCTGATTGGTGCTGCTCCATGACGTAACGTGACGGCATACACGGACGGAAGCTACAAAGGGACGCCGGCACACAACAGAGTTAGCTTTTTGCTCTTCAGCAAGCGCTCTGTGTCAAACTGTCTGTCCTATTTGGTGTTGTTTGTCCCATAAGAATTGTCCTAAATAATTGCAATATTGAATCTAGTGGCTCGGATCTCGCGTTTGTCGAGGCAGCGCGTAGATTACGGGTCTACTCAGCAATAAAGATTCTGTGTGGGTGTGAGGCGTGCACAGTAGAGGTCTTCTCGGGTCCTAAAAACTGTACCTGACCCGAAAAGACCTGAATCACTACTTACCCGAACCCGACGTGCATAAACATTTTTTTTAAAGAAAAACCCGACCCGAGACAGACCCGATAAAATTAGACCCGAGTCCGACCCGACCTGACGCCATTTCCTTTAGAACCCGACTGGACCCGAACGTAAACGGCATTTACATTGTGCACAGCCTGCAGCCCTGCGTTTCTCAAACATGCACTTAACATAGACGCGCAAGTGTAAGCGCGCTGAAGTGCTAAAATCTCAATCACACATCACTGTAACCCATTACGTCCTATAACATTTGGCATAATGTTATTTACCGGACCATACGATGATTAGAACCACCTTTCGTTTTCCCTGACATTTTTCTGTTATCGCCTCCATGCTTTTCTGACAGTGTCGGGTATTTTTAAAATTGATTGACAGGCCTGGCTAAACGACAATTCAAATACTTGCATTTAGTCAAACATCCATCCACATGACGGCGCACTAGTTCTTCTTGGCAAAGGGAGGGGTTGGTTTATGTGGAGCGAGCAACTGAGTAAATAAATGCGGAGGCAACCGTGCTTATGCTTATAATCCATTTGCACGTAGAAGCGCGGATTCACTCTCTCACTTAGAAAAAGTGAGAGAACGGTGTCATAGAGTTGTTTTAAATACTGCAATTTTAAATGCCCAACATAGTTTAAAAGAATTCGGGTCTTCTCGGGTCCATTTGGAAAAGGTATATTTATTTTTAATTACCCGAGACCCGAGGCCACTAATACCGAACCCAACCCGTGTCCGAGACACTCGTCGGAGTTTTGGACCCGAACCCGCTCGGGTCTCGGGTCGGACCTCGGGTTTTCGGATCCAAGTGGACCCGTGAAGACCTCTAGTTCACAGTCAGCTCCTGAGGGAAATATCTCGACGCACACAGCGGTGCGTTTTCGGGTGTTTCAGCCTCGCGCCCGTTGACTTTCTTCTCGGGAGATGAAGGCCAAATATATTGTGAATGACTCGAATCTCGCGTTTGCCGAGGCAGCTTGTAGATTACGAGACTGTAAATAATATTAAAACAGTATTGTTTGGTGATTATGGCGGCATTTAATTCTATGAAATTAAAATGATGGAATATTATCTCACTTTAAGAAGTTAGATATTTTAATTCAGCCTACCATTATCCAGTGTTTATGGCTGCATTTAACTCTGAGGAATTAAAATGATGAGCAGCGAACGTCGAGAATCGTTTTAATTTTTTCCCTGCCGGTCCTCCGCTTCGGGGTATCGAAAACAAGATGTAAATAGCAGGGCTGTCCTCCCCGTGGAGGGATGAGCAAGAATAGCTCCTCCGCGGAGCCCTCAGAAAATCAATGTTTGTATCCAGCGTCAAGTGCATTTCGGGACACATTGGTTTTCATCGAATGCACGCTGCAGTGTCCGCCACAAGGGCTTGCGGCCAGGCACTGTGCGCGTCCGCACATCGGAAACTGTTTTCGATTATTCCCTGCCGGTCTTCCGCTTCAGGGTGTCGAGAACGAAACCAAAAGAGCCTCCCATCCCATCCTCAGGAAATCGTTGTCTGTATCCCGCCGTAAGTGCGCTTCGGGACACATCGGTTTCCAGCGAACGCACGCTGCTCTGTCTGCCCCACAGGCTTACGGCCAGGCAGCGCTCGCGTCTGCACATCAAAAATCGTTTCGACCAAACCCTGCCGAGAGCTGCTTCAGGGGATCGAGAACGAATCTTGAAGTCTACGTCCCTACCAGAAGCCTACGATCGGCCAAGGAGCGACGGCTCGTGGGGCCATCACAGCGAGGCACTAAATCACTCTCCAGAACATTCTCATTCACGGTTCCATGCTGGTGGAATGATCTCCCCACCCTCGTCCGGGTATTGGAACAAGAAGTAAACTCCCTGCTGGTAAAGGAGGCTATAGAACGTATTCCTCCGCCAGACAGGAGTCCGGGTTTTACAGCCGCTACTTCATAGTTCCCAAGAAGGATGGGGGGTTGCTATAGATCTTAGGCACTTGAATCGGTCTCTGAGGAGGTTCAGGTTCAAGATGCTCACCATCGTGAATCAAATTCAATCCAAGGATTGGTTTGTCACAATAAATCTGAAGGACGCATACTTCCACATATCCATCCTTCCATCTCAGAGGAAGTTCCTGAGGTTCACTTTCGGAGGCGAAGCGTACCAATATCGGGTTCTTCCGGTCGGCCTAGCTCTCTCCCCTTGCACATTTACCAAATGCATGGATGCAGCTCTAGCACCACTGAGGCTTTTGGGTGACTGGCTGATTTGGCCCAGTCACAAGAGCTGGCAATTCGGCATCGAGATGTCGTCCTTGCCACATCCAGAGCCTGGGGTTTGAGACTCAACACGAAAAAGAGCGTGTTGGCACCAGCCAGAGAACCATGTTCCTGGGAGTGGTGTGGGACTCGGTCACGATGCGGGCACAATTGTCTCCTGCACGGATTGAGTCCATCCTGGCCATTGGTGACCAGAATAAAGCTAGGCCAAGCCATCACTGTCAAACACTTTCAGAGAGTGTTAGGACTCATGGTTTGCAGCATCCAACACCATTCTATGGCTCTGAGGAGCTTCCTCCCAGACCTCAGGGGTCACCATGCAGACAATGTGTCGGTGATCTCCTAGTTGATTCTTCAGGGGGTTCTGAGATTGTGCCCTCTATCCAGATTGACGCATCAGATCTTCCTGTGGTCCCAGGGGAAACTGTTATCTCTCAGAGCAATGCACGTCCCACGGGACCAGAATCAGAGAGCAGACATCCTGTCAAGGCAGGAGCTGAGGCCCAGGAAATGGAGACTTCACACCGAGGTGGTGAATTGAGTGAGGTTCGGCCCAGTGGAAGTGGATTTGTTCATGTCTTGAGAGACGTCCCACTGTCCACTGTGGTATTCTCTCACTCGTCCAGCCCCATTAGGTTTGGATGCCATGGTACAGACGTGGCCGAGGCTACGACTGTACGCTTTTCCCCCGATTGTTCTGCTCCCGGGAGTTCTGGAGAGGGTCCATCGAGACGGTATTAGCCTACTTTTAGTAGCCCCGTACTGGCCGACCTGAGTATGGTTTTCAGACATCTTAGCACTTCTGGCAGGCCAGCCTTGGCAGATCCCTCTGAGGAGGGACCTGATTCCACTGGCCGGGGGCTCAATATTAAGCACTGGCCCCTGTCGGCTGGAGTGGTTGAGACCATACTCCGTTCCAGAGCTCCTTCCACGAGGACATCGTACGGCCTAAAGTGGAAAGTGTTTCCACTTGGTGTAGAGAGCGTGCGGTGGACCCAGTTAACTGCCCGGTTGGCTTCAGTGCTGGAGTTCCTCCAAGATCGCTTCTCGGCTCGTCTTACCCCGTCCACACTCAAGGTGTACGTGGCTGCCATTGCGGCTTTCCACGCTCCTCTGGGTGATGGGCCTCTGAAGACATCAGCTGGTGATACGTTTCCTCTGTGGGGCTCGAAGGATGAGACCTGCGGCTCGTACCAGAGTTCCCACATGGGACCTGTCAGTGGTTCTCGAAGGGCTGGTCGAGGCCCCCTTTGAACCTCTGGAGTCGGCTGAGGCCAAGAACCTTCCCTCAAGGTAGCTTTTTTATTAGCCATTACTTCTCTGAGGAGAGTAGGAGACCTTCAGACACTCTCTATATCTCATGGGTGCCTGAAGTTTGCTCCAGGCAACATTAAAGGGGAAATTAAGCCGTCAGTCAAGTTTACATAATTTACAAGATGGATTACAACTTTAATCAAAAAATTATATAAGAAACATGACAAATGTTAACATATAAAAGAAAAAATAAACACTGTTATATCTTTCGCGGCAAGGGCGCCGCCATTGTGCAGTATTATAACTGGTGACGTCACGGGGTTGATTGGCTTTAAAGGCTCTGTGCTGAGTTCAGTAAAGTACAGTGAAAGATGCATGTAAGCTGATCGATCCAGCTAACAACTAACGTTAGGTACAGTCATTGTTAGCTAACAGCTGTAAGCATGAACTAGCTAATGATAACTTAGTGTTTAGCTAGTGAACTTTATTAGTAACGTTACCAGACAAAAAGACGACGTCTAACGTTAACAAACTGCACATGGAAACATTGTTCGTGATGTCTGCCATCATATTCCTGTCTCTTGTCAACACCATGGTTGCAATACATGGTCAAGATCAGCGTCTTGACAGCAGATGGATCGTGCTATCGTGGTGTAATAATCTGTTTGGTTGTAAAATGTATTACCTGAATGAAATGAAATCGAATGTATCGCCCTGTGGAATCATTCATTCACAGACAGCATACGAAGATGTTCAACTAATATAGATCTTCATCGCTGGTAAACAATATGATAGATTTGCCGATTTGCTTTCACTAGACTGTACTGTAGGTCCACGGCCACTTCATCCAACGCTCTTGATGTTCTTAAATCTCGTGCCCATAAAAAAAGATACAGCGCGCTTGGAATAAACTGTGCATTTAACAACATGTTTGCATTAAAATAAAGTGCGCCGTTTGCATCCCTGCATATAACGAGATTTGGGCCATACAAATTACGGGAGTTTCACGGTAGAAATAACAAAACGGGAAGGGGGCGGGAGATGGATGTGAAATACGGGACACTCCCGGGGAAAACAGGAGTGTTGACAGGTATGAGCTACACCTGCCAGGAGTTCTACAGACACATAATAAATGAGAAGGCCCTACTCAAAGCTGCCAGATCAGACAAAAAATGTAAATTCAAGATGCACTGAATCCGGTAAGAACGCATTTAATCTTTCTAGTCTTTCCTAATGGAATTTATGTGCTTATCTGTGGCGGAGCAACTTACTACCCACTTTGACTCACAAGCTTTTTTAAACCCAATGCAGTTTGGCTTCAGATGGAAATACTCAACAGATTCTGCTTGTTGCTACCTCCTAGAAACTATCAGGGCATATGTGGATCAGGGAAGGGTGGTGGGAGCAGTCTTCCTTGATCTGCGTAAAGCTTTTGATACTGTCAATCACCAGATACTTTATAGTAGGTTGCGTCAATACAATCTTTCTGAGCACACCCAAAAGTGGATAAGATCTTATTTGAGCGACCGACATCATCGTGTACGAGTGAATAATATCCAATCTGCGTTTAGAGCTACTTCGATGGGAGTGCCGCAAGGGTCTATTTTGGGACCCTTGCTTTTTAGCATCTATATAAATGACCTCCCCAGAGTGTGTTCGGACGTTGATGTAATTATGTACGCTGATGATACCGTGATCTTCACTTTTGGGGAAAACGAGCTGGAGGTTGCTGAAAAATTATCAAAAGAGATGCAGAAAGTTGCAGAATGGTTGCAGACGTCCTGCCTGACCTTAAAGGGGTCATATAATGGTACATGCACTTTTTCAAGTTGATTGTACTGAAATGTGTGTTGGCAGTGCTTGTACAGAACCATCATATAATGATAAAAATCCATCCAGTGTTTTTGTTTTAATCTCCTTATATGTTTTCCCCTGCCTCAAATCGAGCCGTTCGACCGTGTGACGTCACACGGTCGGAAGCCCCTCCTGCGATTGTTGAATGACAGCAACGTTTCAACACAGACGCGCCCTCGCTCGTGACCCAGCTGTCAATCATAGTCTGCGCGGACCGGCGCGGTCATTGTTGATATGCTGGAGCACTGTCTATGAGCAGAATGGCGTCTAAGCGATTGTGGTGTTCTGTTCTTGGGTGTAATTACGAACACAGCAGTCATTTTAATGTTCCTAAATCCGAACCGCTGAAGACGCAGTGGCTGAGTTTGTTTTCGAAGGGAATATTCCCCACGAGCAACGTCAATGCTCTCATGTTTGCGCGAATCATTTCACACACCAGACTGCTTTATAAACGAGGGTCAGTATAAAGCTGGTTTTGCTAAGAAGCTGCTCATGAAAAAAGGATCGGTACCAGCTATTCGTGTTCCTGCTGAACCTCTAGAACAACTGAAGTGAGTGTAACGTTTTATTAAACTTTATATTAATATATTAATCTTTGCAAATCGCTAGCTGCACGCTTCACGATGAATGCGTCTAAGGTTTACACTCAGGGTACATTACGGCATATTTTCTATGAACGACGTTCTCAATATATAATTAATAATCCCACGTTTATACTGAATAACGCGTTATGGTTATTGTGTTATAAACGTGTACGCACAGAACAGAGGGGCGGAGTCAGCGCAGCTCATGATCATTTAAAGGCATATGCACTGAAACCGCGTGCTGAAAACAGAGCTGTTTTTGACCAGGTAAAATAAGTGTTTTCTTACAATACTAATGAGAATTTTTAATTAAAGTATATTACAAACTTTTAATTTAGACCCTAAAGAATCATATTAGCTTGTACAAAAATGACATTATATGACCCCTTTAAACGTTGATAAAACAGTCTCAATGTTTTTTTCAAATAAACGTAAAATACAACAAACTCAAGGAATTCAAGTAAATGGACAAAAAATTAAAAATGTAAATGAAACAAAATATTTAGGTTTAGTACTTGACTCAAACCTTGGTTTTAAAAGTCACATTAAAAAAACTCAGAAATACATTAAAATTTAATTTGATGAACTATAAACATATTAGAAATTCATTAACTACGGAAGCCTCAAACACATTCCTTAATACTATGATTGTTTCACATCTTTTGTATTGCATGTCTAGTTGGTCTCAGGCATGTAAAACATCGCTAAAGTTTCTTGAATCATTATACAAAAGGGCTATAAAAATTCATGATAAAAAGTCTCGCTACTACCATCATTGTAAAGTATTAAGTAAATATAACATTCTGAATTTTGAAAACCTTATTAAATATAATCAAATTTCTTCTCTATTTAAAATTATTCATAACATCGCTGCTCCTCCCTTAAGAAAATTTGTGACACTAAATTCGGAGAGAAATTTTAGAACCACACGGTCGACAGTTAGAGGAGAGTGCAGCGTTCCAAGATGCAGAACCACATCAACAATCGTTCTCTTATAAAGCAGTGAGCCTTTGGAATACTCTTCCAAATGAAATTATCTCTTGCACTAACTATAGCATATTTACATGCCTGACCAAACAGTGGTTATTAACAAAGCAAACCTGTACGCACTGAATGACTGCGATACGAATGATGTAATCTGTGAATGAATAAGTTATAGATTCCTGTAGTAGAGAGTGTTATTTGATGTGAGTGAAGTGATGCTTCTGTGTATTATAATTCTGTACATATTTTTAAAATTTTGTAAGTATATCATCAACCTGTCCAGGGACTGCAGGCGGAAATTAGCATTTTTGCTATAACCTGGCACATGACATCTTTTCTTTCTTAGATTAATGGTTTTTGTGCATTGTCCCTGATCAAATAAATAAATAAATAAATAAAATAAAAAATATTTGGAAATGTGTTTTTTAGCGATTGGATTATTATTTTCACTTAATTATTTAGATTGAATAGACCCGTGCTGTTAAAATGAGTTTTATATTATTAGTGACGTTCATAGCGCCATCATTAACATTTTTATAAAGCCATTAGCAATTTAAAGCATGTTAACATCACTGCAAAAAGACATCTAATATAAAATCAATATTTATTCACCTAGTATAATAATAGTAAGTTCTCTCCCTCGTGTCCCGCAAAATCAGGTGTGCTGACCTGCAACAGATCTAGCCAGGTGGTAACCCTAGCTCGGTTCCCACGCCGTATCGGCTCAAATGCATAAGCAATGGGACACACGGGCTCAACAGGTCTTTCAAGTTCGTCTCCCTCCATTTCAAATCAAGTGCATATTGAGTCCGGTCCAGAAACGCTTCACTCTCTTCACTCACCAACAGAACCAACCAACCTCGTTACGTAGACTGTGACGTCACTCCAAAATGGCGACTCGCTAGATGGATAGCTAGCTAGAAATTACGAAAATAATTGTCATATCTGTGGTTTTAACAACTTTTTAAAATAAAATCTTAGGCAATGTGATTTTTCCAATATGTGTAGCTACTACCAGTGCCAAAACATGAACGTTTCATTCCCCTTTAAGGCTATCTTGCATCCCAGGCCGGGCTATGTGCCTAAAGTGCCATCTAATGTGGCATGGCCTACGGTTCTGCAGGCTTTCATCCTCCACCTCACGTGACGGCGGATGAAGAAAGACTTAATTTGCTCTGCCCTGTCAGAGCTCTCAAGATATATGTCATAGGTCTTCTTCATGGCGGAAGTCAGTTCAGTTGCTGGTGTGCTTCAGGTCGCCCAAGAAGGGGCTTCCAGCATCCAAACAGACCATCAGTAACTGGGTCGTTCAGGCTATCTCTATGGCCTATCAGGTGCGCAGCTTGCCTTCACCTTTGGTCGTGAGGGCTCATTCAACCAGAGGCATGGCGTCCTCTAGAGCCCTCCTTTCAGGGGCCCCGATCCGAGAAGTGTGCGATGCAGCAGGATGGGCCACCCCTCACACTTTAATCAGATTCTATAGCCTGGACATTCCTTCTACGCCAGGCACTCTAGTGCTCCCGTCCTAAGTGTGCCTGTGCTCAGCTTCACACTGGGACAGGCAGGGCTCGTTGTGGCATAGTGGGTACTCGTTCCCCAAAGTGTTGTAGTCGACGCAGTTCAAGTTCCCTCGAAAGAGAACGTCTCGGGTTACAACTATAACCCTTGTTCCCTGAGAAGGGAACGAGACACTGCGTCCTTCCGCCACGCCTTCCCCTGCCGGGGAGCGACTTGCTTCATCGCAGAAGCTAACTCTGCTGTGTGCCGGCGTCCCTTTGGAGCTTCCGTGTATGCCGTCACGTTACGTCATGATGCAGCACCAATCAGGATTGGATTAGTTTCATTCATACTTCAGATGCGTTATGCTAAGGGCGTTCCCCAAAGTGTCGTAGTCGACGCAGTGTCTCGTTCCCTTCTCAGGGAACAAGGGTTACAGTCGTAACCCGAGACGTTTTTCTCCTCTGGGAAATCTAATACGAACAGGAATGTCTGCGACTGCGGTTTATTATTTTTACAGCAATTCGGGTGATTTTCTATACACACCGTTACAGTATTTTCCAAAATGTAAGTCTCGTTTTTATCATCTGAAGCATGTTGCGACTTATTTGATATTGGGGTCTCACTTGGGAGCCTCGATCACCCTTTAGTAGTAAGAAAACACGGCCAATGAATATTGGCGAGTGAAATTTGCATGCAATATAAGCCAGCCTGCGACTCACTAAATCAGATTTTTGCTTCAGAGCCGAGCTGTTGCGCACAGTGATCGCTCTCTTCCAATTGCCTCACAAAAGAGCTTGTTCCTGATCAAAAGCGCATTCATCCTGCGATCCACTCCTCGGCGCAAAAGAGCAGATTTCCCTAAAAAAAAGAGCAAGCACAGGCGGCGAGTGTCTTTTCAAAGATGTCTTTCCGTCCGTGTGTTTCTGGATGCGGCCGTTTCCGGTCTTCATCTGATGGCCACGGTTGCTGTCTCGCATGTCTGGGCCGTGAGCATGCTGAGAGAGCGTTCGCGAAGGGTTCATGCTCTCATTGCGAGAGCATGTCCATGTTGGCATTGTGATAGAGACTCTCCTTCTTTGCAAGTCCCCTCTGCTGTTACCAAGCCTTCCTCGCTCCTCAAAGCAGAGCCACGGGTCTGGTTAACACTTTGGAAGACCTGAGGGTTACAGCGGGATCATTTCCACCGGGCCAGTCCCCATGGACCTCCCACTCCTGTAGTGTGCCATGAGCCATCGAGCTGCCGGATGATAGCGTGGGCCCTTCTCTTGGGGAACCAGAGTGTCATTCGGCGCTCCGGATGAAGATTAGATGTTGAAAGTTGCATCGGAGACCGGGCTATTGTCCTCTGGAGTAACATCTGGGGTGTTCACTCATGCTGAATCAGATTCAGAGTTGACGGCCATGATTGCCCGGGCCACCGCAGGCATCAGACTCGAGTGGAACCCTCCACCTGGTCCTGAGCGCTCGTGGTTGGACCTCAACCCAGCCACCTGATCGACCCCCCATCAATAAGACAATGCATCCCGTTCCTCAGGCCGCTAAACCCTCTAAGCATCCATCCAAGCGGGCCTGATATGGGCATCTCAGAGATGAAGGGAGCTGCTCTGAACCCGGAGGTGGTATTTGCCTCGCTCCTTCCCCCGGAGGTGGTCGGCCGGATAATCTTTTGTTGAAAAGAGTTTATTTCTTTGCCTCCACAGGCCCCTTAGGCCAGTGGAACCCGCTTTTCAAGAAAGGAGCAGTTTCCTCAGTCTCTGGGCCATACCAGGCGTGGTTTGGCAGTTACTGCTGCCTTACTCCCAGCCCCCCTTCTCTCGCCACAGGGAGGGAGTTTGCGTTTCGAGGAAGCTCTTCTTACTCACTCCTCCCTAGCCAGTGCCTTGCAGGAATCACTGAACCAGGTCACACCACACTCACTGCCTCTACTTTGGGATGCTATGCTTGTCTGGTTATTTGCCCGCTGACTCATTCTGACAGGCAGACTCAGCTACACGATTCAGTTCGCCAGGCGTCCCCGCATATTCAGTGGCATCTATTTGCCTCCATGACAAACAAAGATGCCCCTGTCCTGCGTGCAGAGATTGTGATCTTGCTGGCGAAGGATGCAATAGAGCCTGTCCTCGGCTTATGGCCGATCTTGGATCTGCAGGTCTTGAACCGGGCCCTTCACAAGCTCCCGTTGAAGATGCTAACACAGAAACCGTCCTCACGTGCGTTCGCCCCCAAGATTGGTTTGCAGCGATCTACCTGAAGGACGCATACTTTCATGTCTTGATTTTCCCTCAACACAGGCCGTTTCTTCGGCGTGTGCAACAGACATCCAGCTTCGGCTCCTGGACAGGATCTCGACTGCAGTGGCATATCAATTGCCTAGAGTTGTTGGCAGTGCTGCTCGGCTTTGCTTCAAGGCAAGCTCGTGTTGGTCCTCACGGACAACACTGCGACGGTTGCGTACATTAACCACCAAGGCGGGGTGCACTCAAATTGCATATCACAACTCGCCCGCCATCTCCTCCTTTGGAGTCAGCAGCAAGGCAAGGCAAGTTTATTTATATAGCACATTTCTCTACACTATGGCAATTCAAATTGATTTACATAGAGAGGAAATAATCACAAAATAAAAGCAAGGAAAATTCAAACAGTTATTCAAAAGCTTTACATAGAAAGGAATTATAATAATCACACTATAGCAATTCATAGAGCTTTGCATAGAAAATAGACACAAAATAAAAGCAGGTGGAATTAAAGCAGTTATAACAGGAATTAAAAGAGATAAATGATACAGTTATAAAATGAATTAACAGTAAAAAGATGATACATAGAATAAACTTCTCCTCTGGCAAAACACCGGTGTTACTTATTTTGACTCTGAGATTTCCCCATGACGGCCAGTATTCTTCTGTGGATTTTCAGTAGTACCGTGGATTATCTGAGCCCACCATACCAGTAATCTGTACTAGTCACCACAGTGTTCCCTTGATAATCCGTACCATACCAGTAATCTGTACTAGTCACCACAGTGTTCCCTTGATAATCCGTACCATACCAGTAATCTGTACTAGTCACCACAGTGTTCCCTTGATAATCCGTACCATACCAGTAATCTGTACTAGTCACCACAGTGTTCCCTTGATAATCCGTACCATACCAGTAATCTGTACTAGTCACCACAGTGTTCCCTTGATAATCCGTATCATACCAGTAATCTGTACTAGTCACCACAGTGTTCCCTTGATAATCCGTACCATACCAGTAACCTGTACTAGTCACCACAGTGTTCCCTTGATAATCCGTACCATACCAGTAATCTGTACTAGTCACCACAGTGTTCCCTTGATAATCCGTACCATACCAGTAATCTGTACTAGTCACCACAGTGTTCCCTTGATAATCCGTACCATACCAGTAATCTGTACTAGTCACCACAGTGTTCCCTTGATAATCCGTACCATACCAGTAATCTGTACTAGTCACCACAGTGTTCCCTTGATAATCCGTACCATACCAGTAATCTGTACTAGTCACCACAGTGTTCCCTTGATAATCCGTACCATACCAGTAATCTGTACTAGTCACCACAGTGTTCCCTTGATAATCCGTACCATACCAGTAATCTGTACTAGTCACCACAGTGTTCCCTTGATAATCCGTACCATACCAGTAATCTGTACTAGTCACCACAGTGTTCCCTTGATAAGCCGTACCATACCAGTAGTGTTGCTTTCGTCAACGAAAATTATGACTAAATATCGTCGTCAACGAACCTTTATCACGTGACGAAAACGAGACGAGATGCAACGTAAATGCTGGTCATGTGCCGATGACTATAACTAAATGTATAATGCAATATCGTTGACGAATAAAAACGAGACTAAATGTGGTTTAAAAAATAAAAACTATGCTAAAATGTCTCTTCATTTTCGTTGACCAAAACGAGACGAGACGAAATGTTATTTAACGTTATTTCGTCTCGTTTACTTGCATTATTATTATACAGCATTTCTGTTTCGTGTGTCACTTCAGGGGCTGAGATCGCAGACGCAGGCGACTTCACATCCTCAAGCCCCACTCGCGGCATTATTTAGAAGATCCAGCTGCGTGAGTTACGGCTGTTTCACACATTCTCCTTGTGTAGTGCGTATGCGGTGCGTGTCGCGGTGTGTATGCAGGAGCAGCACGAGCTATTGTGCTTTCACATGTGCTGCGTTTGCAGTGCGCAACTGATCTACGGCTGTACCACAATCACAACATTTATTCTCTATTTTTTATTTCAAATCAATATTTTTAGCCTACATCCATTATGTCGCGTTGTTGAGGTAGCTACTGTGTAGATCTCTGCTCTGCTGTTATGCACGCACGCTCCTGGAGCGCATTGACGGACCACATCCGCGTGCGTGTGAGCGCTCTAACTATAGGCTCTACATGGGTGCGGGAAAAAATACGCAGTAGCCTATGTGTGAAACAGGCGTTAGCATAAACGACAACAAACAAAGTTAAGTCTGACACAGAGAAAGGGATTCGTCTTTGGGAGAAAAAAGAAGAAATGACATTTGGAAAAACTTTCATTTCATCATGTGTGTATAGGTTACTTCTAACATGTTTGGTTGGTAAAATAAATATGTTGTAAATTCAAATCAGAGCATTTTCAGTGTCTGGAATGGATGTATTCTTGAGTCTATAAGGTAACAATAATATAATAAGATAACAGAAGATAAGATTGTTTGAAATGGGTTTGGCTAAAAGAAAATTTTGGTTTCGTCTATACTATAGGTACTTATACTATATTGACTGGGTTAAATAGTATACTAAAAAGAGACTAAAATACAATTTTCATTGACCATACCAGTAATCTGTACTAGTCACCACAGTGTTTCCTTGATAATCCGTACCATACCAGTAATCTGTACTAGTCACCACAGTGTTTCCTTGATAATCCGTACCATACCAGTAATCTGTACTAGTCACCACAGTGTTCCCTTGATAATCCGTACCATACCAGTAATCTGTACTAGTCACCACAGTGTTCCCTTGATAATCCGTACCATACCAGTAATCTGTACTAGTCACCACAGTGTTCCCTTGATAATCCGTACCATACCAGTAATCTGTACTAGTCACCACAGTGTTCCCTTGATAATCCGTACCATACCAGTAATCTGTACTAGTCACCACAGTGTTCCCTTGATAATCCGTACCATACCAGTAATCTGTACTAGTCACCACAGTGTTCCCTTGATAATCCGTACCATACCAGTAATCTGTACTAGTCACCACAGTGTTCCCTTGATAATCCGTACTATACCAGTAATCTGTACTAGTCACCACAGTGTTCCCTTGATAATCCGTACCATACCAGTAATCTGTACTAGTCACCACAGTGTTCCCTTGATAATCCGTACCAGACTAGCAATCTGTACTAGTCACCACAGTGTTCCCTTGATAATCCGTACCATACCAGTAATCTGTACTAGTCACCACAGTGTTCCCTTGATAATCCGTACCATACCAGTAATCTGTACTAGTCACCACAGTGTTCCCTTGATAATCCGTACTATACCAGTAATCTGTACTAGTCACCACAGTGTTCCCTTGATAATCCGTACCATACCAGTAATCTGTACTAGTCACCACAGTGTTCCCTTGATAATCCGTACCATACCAGTAATCTGTACTAGTCACCACAGTGTTCCCTTGATAATCCGTACCATACCAGTAATCTGTACTAGTCACCACAGTGTTCCCTTGATAATCCGTACCATACCAGTAATCTGTACTAGTCACCACAGTGTTCCCTTGATAATCCGTACTATACCAGTAATCTGTACTAGTCACCACAGTGTTCCCTTGATAATCCGTACCATACCAGTAATCTGTACTAGTCACCACAGTGTTCCCTTGATAATCCGTACCAGACTAGCAATCTGTACTAGTCACCACAGTGTTCCCTTGATAATCCGTACCAGACTAGCAATCTGTACTAGTCACCACAGTGTTCCCTTGATAATCCGTACCATACCAGAAATCTGTACTAGTCACCACAGTGTTCCCTTGATAATCCGTACCAGACTAGCAATCTGTACTAGTCACCACAGTGTTCCCTTGATAATCCGTACCAGACTAGCAATCTGTACTAGTCACCACAGTGTTCCCTTGATAATCCGTACCAGACTAGCAATCTGTACTAGTCACCACAGTGTTCCCTTGATAATCCGTACCATACCAGTAATCTGTACTAGTCACCACAGTGTTCCCTTGATAATCTGTACCATACCAGTAATCTGTACTAGTCACCACAGTGTTTCCTTGATAATCCGTACCATACCAGTAATCTGTACTAGTCACCACAGTGTTCCCTTGATAATCCGTACCATACCAGTAATCTGTACTAGTCACCACAGTGTTCCCTTGATAATCCGTACCAGACTAGCAATCTGTACTAGTCACCACAGTGTTCCCTTGATAATCCGTACCATACCAGTAATCTGTACTAGTCACCACAGTGTTCCCTTGATAATCCGTACCAGACTAGCAATCTGTACTAGTCACCACAGTGTTCCCTTGATAATCCGTACCATACCAGTAATCTGTACTAGTCACCACAGTGTTCCCTTGACCGTCATGAGTCAGTCCCTCTCAAACTCCACCACGGGATTTAGTGATTTTATCAATCAGTGCCATTTGCGTTCAGTTTAGAATCAAAAGGAAGAATACAGTAGTTTAGAATCAAACAGAGAATGCAGAAATAAAATATAGTGGAATCAGTCGGACGCACAGTGGCACAGTACTCATTCAGTAAATGCACAGCTAAACAGATGTGTTTTGAGTCTGGACTTGAATGCAGCGGCTCAGTTCGCTCCGTGCCATCCACATCCTGGGTCAAGTCAAGTCTCTTTATTTATATAGCGCTTTTTACAATACAGATTGTTTTAAAGCAGCTTTACAGGTTGAGCTCAATCATGCGGCGACGTGCTCTCATGACAGCTCATGCTTCCGGGAGAATGTAGACTCCATCCCCAGGTGGTCGAGCTGATCTGGAGTCGATTCGGGTGTCCTCCCACTGCCCTTCCAGGAGTCCTCCCACTGCCCGCTCTTTTACTCCCTGACTGAGATTTGGTTCTTTCCCAACTCTGTGTCGGTAGTAGTTCCATCCCTGTCTAGAGATCTATGTAGCCCTTAGTTAGAATAATATCCGTAGCTGTCTAGTGGAATAGGCACACTTTCCCAGCGTTAACAACACTGGTCATGGCTGGAAAAAGAAAGATTTTTATTGGGAATTGAGAACACAACTTCTAAGAGGAACATCAGCTACGATGTCTCCATGGTAAGGCTATCCTGTTGGTATGGAGGACTATTATTATTTGGGCTTACAGTACGTGGGGCGCTGGGTAGGTTACGACTGTATGAACGCTGTCGCCAAAAGGGCACTCTGTATCCTGCCAGCATCTGCATCTCCAGCACTCGAAAACAGTTCAGTGACTGTGGCCCTTTCCATAGGGACCCCAATACGTCATTATTGACGTTACGTCGAATGCGACTGACTGAATACGTCTGGACTGAATCATAATCATACACTGTTCGTTCGTTGGCCAGAGTGGCTGGCCAGCTTATATATACCCGTATAAACAGGACTGGCTCGGCATGCAAATCTCACTCACCAATATTCATTGGCCCATTTTCCTAATACTCTAGGCTAGCAAGTGAGACCGCTATACGTCAGAATGGACGTAACCTCTCCGTTCCCTCCTTCAGGGAATGAGGGTTACATCAGTAACCAAGACGTTTGTGTCGTACTCTATTTTTCATTCCTGTTCTGTTCTGAACACGATTAAATTTGTAGACTGACGGTAATTAAAATACATCTTTATAGTGTTTATAATGTTTCTAAGCATTTCATTTACCGAAATTTTACACTATTTCGGTAAATGTTACACTGATGCGGCCTGCAGTAGTCACTGCAATTTTTGATTTTCCGGAGAATAGTGTGTAATGATTGTGTTGGTGATCGAGCTCCTGGTGTCACCGATGCTCTTGTTAATAAATGTGTGTGTTCTCTGTTCAGATAAGGGTTAAGCTTGAGGAATAGTAACGTGTGTGTTAGGCTTGTTTACCCTGATGCCGTCTGCATGTCCTGTTTAAGGGAGGAGTGTTATTCTGACCGACTGCAGTCACACACACACCTGAAGGACTGAGGCATGTTCACATGTCTCCTCTTAAGATGCTCATTAATATTTATGACATCAGTTCCTCCTCAGGAAGGCAGACTAGCATCCGTGAGCTGTGATGTATTTGCAGTCAGACGAGTGTGTGTGTGTGTGTGTAAATGCATGTGTGTGATGTATTAGCAGTCAGACACAATAATTACTCTGACACAAGCATCTCCAAACATCCTGAGAACCGCAACACATCGTCTCTGACCGTCCATAATTCACACCAATACAGTATTTCCAAGAGCCACATCAGTGTGTGTGTGTGTGTGTGTGTGTGAGAGCAAACAGAGGTCACTAATTATTCTGTCTCTGTTTTGCCTCGTTAGCAGATTGTGAATGTGAGAGGGACTAAATGATGAACACGACCTCAGAGCGACAGACACACACTTCTAACCCTCAGATGACACTGTTTTACTCTGAATGTGTTGCGTCTACAGATAAACATGCTCTGATGATCATCAGTGTCACAGAAATCCCCAAACATTATTCTCCAGTCAATCACTAAACAGCATCACACTATCACCCTATACTGAGTGCTGGAGTGGTTCAGCCTTTGCTAAAGTATCCGTCGTAATCAGCTAAAACACTCGCGTTACTTACTTTACTTCCTGAACAAGTGTGCACTTTTACATCCACGTGAACCGGGCCACAGTTCCAGTGCATCTGGACTCAGATCTAATCTGGGGTTCGGTACCGTGTGACAGCTTCACATTAGCAGTTTTTCATGCGAACCGAGGCTGTTTCTAACTAACCTGCCAGCTTTAGAGCTCCCTCAGTTAGAGAAATCTCATGCTCTGCTGCTGTATTATAGCAAAGAGAAAGAGCAAATCTATAATCCTGAAACCAAGCGAAACCCCAGTTAAAACAGTGAACGTCTCGATGTTTTTGTAGTGCAATGAGTCGGGCACATGTCAGAGGACGCCGCTGTACCGACTCATTTCATTTACTAATAATACAGACAATAATCCCTCAGCGTTTCTCACCATCTAATTACTGCCTCCGCGTCTTTTTATTTTAATCCATTATTTATTTTCCATGAGATTAAACATGCAGTAAAAAGCCTAATTCGGTTTTGTTCGGCTCGTGGTTGATTAGAATGGAGGGGGATATTTGAGATATGAAATTAAATCAGTGACTCACTCTCTCTCTCTCTCTCTGTGTGTGTGTGTGTTGTGTTCAGGAAGCTTCTTGTTCACAGCGTCTCAGTGTTTCTCACAATAATAGGAAGATTCTGCTCATCTGGCCTCTGTCTGTCCCGTGGGTTTCTCAGGGCATGACTGTGACCCGCAGCATGTGATACACACACACACACACACACGAGTTACTGAAGCGATGCGACACGACCCGTCTATAAAGACCGAATGTTTCATTACTCGCTGCAGGAGTCCAGGACTGGCATTAATGTTGGAGTCGATTCAACAGAGACATCTAAACAATACCAGTGACACCGAGCACATCAAACCAATTACAGGAGACAGAAGAAAGGCCAGAGAAACATGAACCCAGAAGGCCACAGTCATGCTCACATACACACTTTTATTCTCGCTGAAAGACTCACTTTAGTTTCCTCCATGTCTTTTATATTCCAACACAGGGTTTCCCAAACTTGAGATTTGAAGTTAATATTCCAATAATTGAATGACACATTTTCATGTTTGTGGTTCACTGGTGTTGGTCACTTGCAAGTAAACAGATAAACCATCTTTTTTTAATAGGGCTGCATGACTTGGCCAACAAAAATATACTGTGAATTATGATTTCATATATTGTGGTTGTGATTTGAACCTCAGTATAACATTTTATTAAATGTATTAATGAAAATGTCTCATATTGCTCCTGCTGAGACAAAGAACAAACGCTTTGGGTTTATTCTCGTTCCAGATGCGTTTCACTCGGATATACGGCACAATAGGGAAGAAAACACCAGCGCAACCTGTCATGACGACTTAAGTTACAATAACAAGATGTATGTCTAATGATGTTCAATCTCTCGAATTGAATCAAATCAAATACTCAAGTTTTGGCAGAATATTGGTGAAATATAGTATAAATGCATGTTGAGGGGGATCCAACATGGTGGCGAGCCAGATTTCTTGTTTTTAAAACTCTTAAAGACACTTAGCTGACTAAGTAGTATCCGAGTTTAACCGTGGTCACAAAGAGTGTTGATTCGTCATGGCAAATCGAAGAACCACAAAGAAATATCTGGATAAAACTGAGGAAACTCTTGACGGTAATGAAGCTAGCGCTAAGCTCCACTAGCTGTTAGCATGAACAACGAAGAGGATAATGGGGTAATGAAGGCTCTCGCTGACATGAAAACCTTTCTCTTCCAAATGCAAAGGCGTCCTGAATGCTATTCAATAGATAAAAAATGACATTTCTGAATTTGGTGGCGGAATATCAGAAGCGGAGCACCGAATTACTGTTAATGTAGAAAAGTTAGAGAAAAGAGTGAATGTTCTGGATTTGGATGACGTAGAGAATCACAACCGTCACTGAAATCCCTGTTTACTCAATCTGCCAAAAAAAAATGGAGGATGTGGCAAACTTTTTGGAAAATTTTGATGTTACACGAATCTCACCTTCCCTTAGAAGGGAACTGCGTAGACTAGGACATTTTGGGGAACGCCGTTAACGTAACGCATCTGAAGTATGAATGAAACTAATCCAATCCTGATTGGTGCTGCGTCATGACGTAACGTGACGGCATACACGGAAGCTCCAAAGGGACGCCGGAACACAACAGAGTTAGCTTCTGCGATGAAGCAAGTCGCTCCCCGGCAGGGGAAGGCGTGGCGGAGGGACGCAGCGTCTCGGTCCCTTCTCAGGGACGTTCCCTTTCGAGGGAACTCGAACTGCGTCGACTACAACACTTTGGGGAACGAGTACCCCCGCCATGCCACCTGATAGGCCATAGAGATAGCCTGAACGCCCCAGTTACTGATGGTCTGTTTGGATGCGGGAAGCCCCTTCTTGGGCGACCTGAAGCACACCAGCAACTGGTTTGACTTCCCCCATGAAGAAGACCTCTGGACCTAAATCTTGAGAGCTCTGACAGGGCAGAGCAAATTAAGTCTTTCTTCATCCGCCGTCACGTGAGGTGGAGGATGAAAGCCTGCAGAACCGTAGGCCGTGCCACATTAGATGGCACTTTAGGCACATAGCCCGGCCTGGGATGCAAGATAGCCTTAATGTCGTCTGGAGCAAACTTCAGGCACCCATGGGATATCGAGAGTGTCTGAAGGTCTCCTACTCTCCTCAGAGAAGTAATGGCTAATAAAAAAGCTACCTTGAGGGAAGGTTCTTGGCCTCAGCCGACTCCAGAGGTTCAAAGGGGGCCTCGACCAGCCGCAGGTCTCATCCTCCGAGCCCCACAGAGGAAACGTATCACCAGCTGATGTCTTCAGAGGCCCATCACCCAGAGGAGCGTGGAAAGCCGCAATGGCAGCCACGTACACCTTGAGTGTGGACGGAGTAAGACGAGCCGAGAAGCGATCTTGGAGGAACTCCAGCACTGAAGCCAACCGGGCAGTTGACTGGGTCCACCGCACGCTCTCTACACCAAGTGGAAACACTTTCCACTTTAGGCCGTACGATGTCCTCGTGGAAGGAGCTCTGGAACGGAGTATGGTCTCAACCACTCCAGCCGACAGGCCAGCCTCTAGGTACTGACCCCCTCAAAGCTCGATATCCTGAGGGCCCCCCGAGGCGAGGCTCTTTCGGTTTCGTTCTCGACACCCTGAAGTGGAGGGCCGGAAGGGAAAAATCGAAAACAGTTTCCGATGTGCGGACGCGAGCGCTGCCTGGCCGCTAGCCTTTGGGGCGGACACTGCAGCGTGTATTCGCTGAAAATCATATATAAACAAACTCTCAAGGTTCTAGATAAAAAGCCAAATAGTTTTCATCATTGTAGTATTTTAGCCAAGTATTCCCTTTTAAGTTGGGAACGTTTGATTCAATATGCTGATTTGGTACTTATTTTTAAGATTATAAATGGCCTTGCTCTCCCTGTTTTTAAGGATTATATTGATCAGATAACAGGACAATATACACAGGCTGGTATTAGGGGTGATTGTAAGGTACAACTAAGAAGAACTACCTTTGGTCATCTATCTTTGGCTTTTAGAGGAACACATGAGTGGAATAGACTTCCAACGGAGTTGAAAGAATTAAAACAAATAACAGGTCATTGTGGTTTCTCAAAAAAGCTGAAAATATGGCTAATGTTGAACCAAAATTGTACATTTTTATAGATATTCTTATAGGTTTTTTAAATTTTTTTTGTGTTGTTTGTGTATGTCCTTAACATCAACCTGCAAAAGGGACAACAGATGAAAATTAGCCAGTGTTGGCTAAATCTGGCGCATTTTACATATTGTTATGTATTACTAATGTGTACTGTCCCTGATTAAATAAATAAACAAAATAGTAAAAAAAAACACGATGTGTCCCGAAGCGCACTTTGCACTGGATACAAACATCGATTTCCTGAGAGCCCCGCGGAGGAGCGATTCTCGCTTTTCCCTCCGCGTAGGGGACAGCCCTGCTATTTTCTTCTTTCGATTTTCGATGTGCGGATATAACACTGCCTGGCCGCAAACCTGAATCTCAGAATTAAATGCAGCCATAAACACTGGATAAGTGAAACACGGTCTGAATTGTAGACTGAATTAAAATATCTAACTTCAGAGTTAGCTAACTTAAAGTCAGATAATATTCCATCATTTTAATTTCTTAGAATTAAATGCAGCCATAATCACCAGACAATACTGTTTTAATTTTCATTTATACGGTCTCGTAATCTACACGCTGCCTCGGCAAACGCGAAAATTGGGGCCATTACAATATATTTGGCTTTCATCCCTCGAGAAGAAAGTTAACGGGCGTGAGGCTGAAACTTCCGACAGCGCACGGATGTACGCGTCGAGATATTTCTCAATGAACACAGCCAGCGCCCTCAGGAGCTGACTCTGCACGCCTCGCACCCACACAGAATCTTTATTGCTGAGTAGACCCGTAATCTAGGCGCCGCCTCGACAGACGCGAGATCCGAGCCACTTGATTCAATTTTGCAATTATTTAGGACAATTCTTATGGGACAAACAACACCAAATAGGACAGACAGTTTGACACAGAGCGCTTGCTGAAGAGCAAAAAGCTAACTCTGTTGTGTGCCGGCGTCCCTTTGTAGCTTCCGTCCGTGTATGCCGTCACGTTACGTCATGGAGCAGCACCAATCAGGATTGGATTAGTTTCATTCATCCCAGAGCCATAGGCTATTGATTCCCTGTTTAGGCTATTGATTCCCGTGATCTTGCTTATAAATTCCGATTCAGCCATTAGCCTATACCTTCGTGATCACGCAGAGGTCTGCAGTGCGTTCAGAACTCCAACCAACATAACATATAAATAACGCTGTGCATGTACAAATGAATGATTTAGGAGGGAAATAGACTGCTCCCATAACGTAGAAAGCAACGACTACATACAGCAATGTTCGGTAAATATTCAACCGAAAAATATTCTTCATAAAATTAAACCGGAGAGATAGTTAATGAGTGAATTAACTATGTTCCTAAATACATATAAGCACATATATGCATAACCCTAACCCATTTAAATAAATGAATTGTGTGTGTGTGTGTGTGTGTGTGTGTTTGTATGTATAATATTATATATAGGCTATATATATATATATATATATATATATATACATACATATAAAATATTATTAAAAATATTGTATATTATATACATCAGTTACCGTAAGTTAGCTAACGTTAGTGAAGTGTTGGTCACGTAAGCTATCGCTGCAATTAACCTATTATCTTCCAATAAACATTTACTAAAACTGGCTACATTAAATATAACTACAGACTAGATTCACGAGAGGTCGGCTAATGTGTGTAAAAGTAAAAACATACAGTAATTTCATTAATTTACCAGCGAGCGTACTTCGGAAGCACTGAAAATGAATGGGGTTCAATGCTGGAACTATCAGTGCTGGAACTATCGGCCGCTCCACGACACGCGTTACTTCCTCACTCCAGAGTTCCTGTGGCGGTCTATGGGAGTCTCCCTCTCTCTATGGCTCTGGTTCATACCTCAGATGCGTTACGCTAAGGGCGTTCCCCAAAGTGTCGTACTCCTTCGAAAGGGAACTGAATATTCATGCTGTAGTTTAAATTCATACTCATGAATAGATTACTTACTGATTTCAAATAATTTATTCCATCAGATTTTTGACTGTTCATATGAGTCTATTGTGATTTCTGATCACGGCCAAGTTCAACTTATATATAATGTGTCAAAAATGATTAAGGGACCTTACAGATGGAGGTATCACCAAGATGGCTTCCCGATTCAAAATTAATGGAGTTCATTAGAATTCATATAGATTTATTCTTTACAATTAACTTGAAAGAAACATCGTTGTCTGTTAGATGGGAAGCTTTCAAAGCCTACCTCAGGGGTCACATGATACTGTAAGCTACACAAGTTCTTTAAACAATAAAGCGAACTGGAATTGTAAAATTTAGAAAAAAGCATTAGAAGGAGATGTACACACAGATCAGTCATATTCGAATCCTCTTACACAGGAACTGCTCATTTCAAGAGCGCAGTATAATGAACTAAATGCAGCTTAATCCGTCTCAAGCAAACATGTTATGAATATGGAATATGGAGAGAAGTCAGACAGACATTAAGCTTGGCCGATTAAAAAAACACAACCGAGTAAAGCAATAAATAGCATTTACACAACAGCTGGAAATCTGACACCAGATCCGGTGGAGATTAATGAAACTTTCCGTATTTCCAATCGTTACTGCAGAATCTACCGGACAGAGTATGAAGCAAACTCTATTCTTAGACAATCTTAAGATCGCTTCTGTGAACAGTGAAGCCAGAAGACAATCGGACGAGCCCTTGACTAGTGAAGAAGTGTAAACACTGTAGTGAATATGAAGAGTGGTGAGACATGGGATAACAATATATACAAAACCTTTAAAGATGAACTATTGATTCCTCTATTAGAAATGCATAAAGAGTCTCTACTTGAGGGCTGTCTTCCTCCTTCTCTTAGAGATGCATTAATAACACTCATTTCCAAACCTGATAAGCCCCAAAACAGATGTGAATCATAGAGACAGATTTATTTAATGGATTCCAATGACAAAGTTTTAGCCCTTCGATTGGAGGATCTTTACCTTCCCTAATAGGGATTGACCAAAATGGTTTTGTCCGAAATAGACAGGCCTTCCATAATATCTGGCGAGTACTTAATATTGTTTACAAGATGGATGGCGCTACAGATTCATGCATTTTTGCATTAGATGCAGAAAAAGAGAGGAGTCAGAACTTTTGCCAGTGGTAAAGATTTTATATCATAGTCCGACAGCAGAGGTCATTACAAATAACTTAACTTCCAAACCTTTTCATTTATATTATGGGTTGTCCACTCTCGCCGTGATTATCTGTAATGGCATCGGGACTGGCAATCACGATTACAACTTGCCCAGCTATAAAGGGAATTGAAATAGCAGGCCTTGAACATCAGATTTCACTATATGCAGACCATATAATTGTATATTTAACGAAACTTAAAGATTCAATACCCACTCTTAATAATCTGATTAATGACTTCAGAATCTCTTCGGGCTTTAAACATCAACATCTCTATAAAACTTCTATCGGTGGATTTAGAGATTTGGGATTCAAAGTTTCTCCACGGGTGGAAGATCTGATTACATCCAATCAAGTAAATGAAAGTTTGAATAGATGGATGTCTCTCCCACTCACTATATTGGAAGGGTGAACACCATTACAATCCATATACTCCCTAAAGTTTTATATTTGTTTTAGTCAATCCCCCTGACTCCTCCTCCTTCCTTTTATTCAAATATAAAGAAGACATTCGTTAAATTCATTTGGAACAAGAGGCGCTCCAGGCTTCGCTGATCGCTTCTGTATCTTCCATATGAAAGAGAGCATCTTCAGATCCGTAATTTTAAATGATCTTAGACTCATTCATATCAGTATCCTGCCTTAAGCAGTTTAGAAGACATCGCAGTTAAAAACCAAGAAAGATTTAATGTAAAATCTCTATCATATACAGCACATTTGTTAATGCATCCAAAGACTCAACAAATCATAAAAGACTGGCTTGGATTGACGATCTCTGAATGGACATTAAAGAAAATGAATGGGGAAAAACTTCTGTCTGATCGCAAACTTTATCAATCAACACCCGTTTTAAATATAATTGGATAATGAGAACATACATAGCGCCTGAAAAGTTGAATAAATTCTGTGGAAAATGTACAACTCATAAGGGAACGTTATTTCATTGCATTTGGCAATATAAGCACTTTTGGAAAGAAGTAATTGGCTTATTATCTAAAAGTATTGGTAAAGACATCCCCAAACTTCTTCCACTTTAGAAAATACTTGAACAGAAGCTCGTAAGCTTGTGTCTATTGCAAGAGAAGCGCCGGATTGCCATACGCTGGGAAGTATTTATGGTCCATCTTTGTCACTCTGGGTTAAAGTCTTGAATAGCAATCAAACAAACACAGCATGTATTTTACAAGATCTGGGTGTCACAGTTATCTGGATTTATTCATCTTTAGTTTCACTTTCAGTTTGTTTTCATTCATCACATCCTTTGCTTGATTTTCCCGCCACTCTTCAGTTGCCATGGAGACGCATCATTATCACACCTGTTCCTCATGTCCTCATTATCACTGTGTGTTTGTGTGCATGTTACACACGCTGTTGCTGTGGATTACCTGAGTTTGTTTTCATTAAAGAACCATTTTGTTCATAGAAACCTTTTTGTGCTCTTCTTCGTCTTCATCTTCATCCTTGTGACACTCCTTCCTTCGCTTTCTAGAACAGAGTGGAGTGACTCTTGAGTAATTCCCATAATGTGATGCTGTTTTTACAGTATACAGGGCCTAAAATGAACATCGCCAGTTGGCCGGTAATATTTGTATGAATTCTAATATTGCAGTGTTGCGAGAACATGAGCGTGAACGAGGCGCTGTAGAGTTGACGAGTCAGTACTTCATTATCACAACATTTTCAGCCTTTCCAATGTAAATATTCAAGCGTATATATTCAAATTAATTCAAAATGAGGTAAAAAAACGCCCGTCTCGGCGAGTATCCTAGTGAACATAGTGTGTGTTAAGCGAACGCAAACACCAAACGCGCGATCCGTGCATTCGGTCTTAAAGTGACGGCAGCCTAATAATCCTGCTGATGTCTGCGTGTTTAATGTTAACCAAAGGACGAAGAACAACACATTCCCCGCTCTTGAACTTTAAGAAGGATATGTAGAATATGCAGTGATATTTATTTGATTACTTTATTAAATTCCGGTACCTGAAAGCTATCAGACCTGGCTGAAGAGCACTGTTTATTTCATTTGTATGGATCGTATTGTATTTATTTGTACTTTTGCTTTAAATTTGATTGTTTGTTCTTACTTTATTACTGACCACACTTGTCTTTAAAAATATAGGCTATTAAATGTATAAGCTAGTAGTTCCAGCTGTGGTATCATAAAGGAATAGAGGATTGTGAATTCACTGGGATCTGAAATGTTGGCGTCATTAATGCCTGTTTTTGTGTCATGGCTGGGAACATATTTTTGTGGACAGTTATTTTTTTTAAGTCACCGGCCATTGCCAGGTAAAAAATAGTTTTTGGCCCTGAATATACAGTATATGTATATGATGTATCTACTGTATATGTATGTGTGTATATATCTAGTTATATATGTAGTTGTACGTCTGTAATTAGCAGTCCCTCCAGAAAAACGCGGTTATGCGATCGCTGAATTCAATCCATAATCAGCCTAAGTCCGCATTTTTTCAAATACTCCGCAATTTCGCCGCATAAATTGCTGATTTCCGCGCAAAATATGCGGGGCTTGCATGATTTCATAATCCCCGCATTTTCGTCGCAAAAAAGTCACATATATCTCAGCAGAAAGTTGGAAAATGTTGCGTTTGCGTCACACGAGAGCCGCCGTTCCCCCCTGTTGCCATGGGAACGCTAGGAAGTGACGTGATTACGCGACGTGAACATCATCGAAAAGCTGTAAAACAGGAGCACACTTTATTTTTAAATATTTCATTTATTCATTTTTACAGAAGTTGTAGCATTTTCCTCTAGTAAAGCTACAGAACTTGTTTGACTCATCAATGTTTTGTAAGTTTGATGTGTTTATTAAGGTCTTGTAACGCGTTGTGTCGGGATAGCTCACAGCTGGAGTTATGCAGAGGCCAGACAGACTCACGGAGGCAACTCGCACTTTATTCCCAAATCCAACTCCCATAACTGTCTGTCACACGTTCTACCGTCCACATCGTTACTTAATAAACAAAATAAGATGAAGTAGCATCAAACAGAAATGACCCGCACACATGGGGGGTTCGAGGCGCACATGCAATATAATAACGTCACTGCAGACCGTTCAACAGCGCAGCTCTTAAAGGGCCACGCCTTATTTCCACTCGTTACAGTCTGAAATAAAACAAGATGAGAAGTTAAATATTCCAGCACTTTCTGTGATGTAGTGTGCTTGTTTATCATAGGAAGTAATAAGAAAGGACTCTTTACATTAAGGTAGTAGCCTGGTGAGAACAGGGTGTTGGGGAATCACTTTTTTTTCTCTTTTTCATCAAACCGCAGTTTTTGCAAGTTCCCGAAATTTCATCGCAAAAAATTGCATAAATATCCCGCATATTCCTTCGCATTTTTAAAGAAAACGGGACGCGTAATCAAGGATTTTTGCCCGCAACAATCCCAAAAAAACGAATAAGTGTGATCAGCATCTGACTCTGCACACGCTCAGATCTGCTGGACATCGGGCGGGAACACACTGATGTTTCTGTGTTTCTCTCCTGCAATCAGGGAACCTCTTCCTCTGAGAGACGGACATCATCAACACACACACACACAGCCAACAAAACACACATTTGTATGTCGCTTTGAAATAAAAGCGTCTGCTAAATGAATAAATGTAACCGGTTTAAAGCTCTCAGTTTCTATACGGCCATGTTAAGAATATTTCTGCGTGGAGCGACGGCAATAAAACGCCTCAGTTTAATGTTTCCCACCAAGGGTTAATGAATGCCGCCCTGTCCTGTTCTGGCCCTCAACACGGCACATTTCACCCTGAATAATATTACTAACATTCACTAAAACTCATTTGTATGCTTTAGGTTGGGTAGAAATAGGTCTTTAAGGCAAGAACTGTGAACCGCCTGGCGTGCCGGACTCCATCAGGATGTTGGGTCTGGGAACATTGGCAGGGCTCAATACGAGGGACCGGATGAACGGTTGCCTTTTTAAGTTCCCTCGGCACGCTATAGGATAGCGCTACAACCAACCAGAGCAAGGGAGAAGGTGACGCAGTCAGAGCGATCTCACACATCTTCCTTTTTAAAAATGACTCAAGTGCCGTTCTTTGTTCATGCTTCAAAGAAAAGCTTAACTTTAAACCATCCAGTCGAGGCCAAAGCCGATTCGAAAGACAGCTGTTCGCCATTCTGTGTTTTCAAGTAGCAGTGAACCGTCATCTCTGTCATCATGATGTTAACCCCGCCCACCGACTCTACACACGACGTGATTGGCCTGACTAGAGTTTGGTCTTTCCAGCTCGAAAGTCAGCGGAGAGTTGCGAGACTACACCGGCTGCACAGTAATGTGTACAGACGCTAGCGGGAGTCTAGATTTCTAGGCTAGGAAAAACACTGAAATATTTTTACAATTTAACACACACACACTCACACTAATTTCTATATTTGAAAGAGTATATTTCTATACTTCACATTAAAGATGTCATTGGGCAAGCCCAGTGTCAATCAAGAAAATAACCAATGGGCCGCTGATTTAGGTGTTTCATGGGATGTCAGAAAAAAAACTAACGCTGACTTTCTTTGGACAAAATGCATTTACACCGGCTCTAATCCAGCGCCAAAACGAATGGGCCGCCGATGTACGAGTTTTATGGGCCGTTAAGACAAAAAACATAACAAAAAAAGTATGAGATGTATCGGCCCAAAAAGCACGTCGGCCCACCGGGAATCTCCCGTTAGTCCCGATGGCATTAGCCTATGCCTGGACGTCACTCACTGTTGCCTTCACCATCCACTTATTTAGCTGCGGTCGCATCAATTGACACGCAATCTCCTTTCCCTCTTGCTTTTTCTATTTTTAGCCCCCGACAGATTTTTTGCTTTATCCATCTTTTTTGACGACAACTCACTACTCGTTCCTGCTCGCTCAGCGCTCACGGCGCCCGCGCCCGCTCGCGATATTACCCCCCCCCCCCCCCCCCCCATTTGCAACATCACGGTCTGCATCTGACAGGACAGTTAACATTGTCAGCTAACTTCCCTCAGGCTTGTTTTCCGATGTGCAGTTCTCTGTTCGGCAGTGTGTCCAGTTGTTAGACTCGCCTTGTAAAAGACTTTGAAAACAATTCTGCCCTACTCTGACTCTGATTGGCTGCCAGGTCTCGGCAATAGGTATGATGATTGTTTTTTAAAGCTGCGAAGTTTATGGTAGAGATATAGCGGGTAAATGCTGGCCACGGCCACGATCCCCACACTTTCTGTCTCCATCTCCAACCTTTTTACACAATCCACAAGGAATCTCCGGAAAAAAAAATAATAATCAGAAATCCGTTTCTGTGCCATATTTCCTCCTTGTTTCTGTCATTAGACTATGTAAATGTAGGCTGGTCTGCTGCTGCCATGGCCCATGGATGGATGTGTGCTGCGTGGAACGGGCGGGAAACCTCTTTACTCGGCGACACTAGCCTAGCCTAGCCTTGAGGTGACGACTTCCGAACCGGTGTTGATTAGGCCTCAAAATAATGGCATTAAAATCCAAAATACACGTAATAGCCTACGTGTGTCAAAAATCTCAAAATCCTTTCCTAAAATATTCATAAGGAATTTATAAATTGTGCAAAATATTTTTATTACATTTTTAAAAATTCTCCCTCTCGCCAATAGGGGGTGCTGCAGCACTTCCCGCGGCGTGCATGATTCCATATAGGATCATTCTTACATTCTTCATGATTAATTACTGTAAAACAATCCACACTTTATCAAACAGATTCTGGAGAAATATGTGAAACGAATAAGGCAAATCGTTTAAATTT
>JARWKJ010000003.1:66108679-66118679 GCA_029959095.1 Rhinichthys osculus | reverse complement strand
TTGGTGTGTCGGCCCCAGTGTCTGGTGTGTCGGCCCCAGTGTTTGGTGTGTCGGCCCCAGTGTTGGTGTGTCGCCCCCAGTGTTGGTGTGTCGGCCCCAGTGTTTGGTGTGTCGGCCCCAGTGTTTGGTGTGTCGGCCCCAGTGTTGGTGTGTCTGCCCCAGTGTTTGGTGTGTCGGCCCCAGTGTTTGGTGTGTCGGCCCCAGTGTTGGTGTGTCGGCCCCAGTGTTGGTGTGTCGGCCCCTGGTGTGTCGGCCCCAGTGTTTGGTGTGTCGGCCCCAGTGTTGGTGTGTCGGCCCCTGGTGTGTCGGCCCCAGTGTTGGTGTGTCGGCCCCAGTGTTGGTGTGTCGGCCCCAGTGTTGGTGTGTCGGCCCCAGTGTTTGGTGTGTCGGCCCCAGTGTTTGGTGTGTCGGCCCCAGTGTTGGTGTGTCGGCCCCAGTGTTTGGTGTGTCGGCCCCAGTGTTTGGTGTGTCGGCCCCAGTGTTTGGTGTGTCGGCCCCAGTGTTGGTGTGTCGGCCCCAGTGTTGGTGTGTCGGCCCCAGTGTTTGGTGTGTCGGCCCCAGTGTTTGGTGTGTCGGCCCCAGTGTTTGGTGTGTCGGCCCCAGTGTTGGTGTGTCGGCCCCCAGTGTTGGTGTGTCGGCCCCAGTGTTTGGTGTGTCGGCCCCAGTGTTTGGTGTGTCGGCCCCAGTGTTTGGTGTGTCGGCCCCAGTGTTTGGTGTGTCGGCCCCAGTGTTTGGTGTGTCGGCCCCAGTGTTGGTGTGTCGGCCCCAGTGTTGGTGTGTCGGCCCCAGTGTTTGGTGTGTCGGCCCCAGTGTTGGTGTGTCGGCCCCAGTGTTTGGTGTGTCGGCCCCAGTGTTTGGTGTGTCGGCCCCAGTGTTGGTGTGTCGCCCCCAGTGTTGGTGTGTCGGCCCCAGTGTTTGGTGTGTCGGCCCCAGTGTTTGGTGTGTCGGCCCCAGTGTTGGTGTGTCTGCCCCAGTGTTTGGTGTGTCGGCCCCAGTGTTTGGTGTGTCGGCCCCAGTGTTGGTGTGTCGGCCCCAGTGTTGGTGTGTCGGCCCCTGGTGTGTCGGCCCCAGTGTTTGGTGTGTCGGCCCCAGTGTTGGTGTGTCGGCCCCTGGTGTGTCGGCCCCAGTGTTGGTGTGTCGGCCCCAGTGTTGGTGTGTCGGCCCCAGTGTTGGTGTGTCGGCCCCAGTGTTTGGTGTGTCGGCCCCAGTGTTTGGTGTGTCGGCCCCAGTGTTGGTGTGTCGGCCCCAGTGTTTGGTGTGTCGGCCCCAGTGTTTGGTGTGTCGGCCCCAGTGTTTGGTGTGTCGGCCCCAGTGTTGGTGTGTCGGCCCCAGTGTTTGTGTGTCGGCCCCAGTGTTTGGTGTGTCGGCCCCAGTGTTTGGTGTGTAGGCCCCAGTGTTTGGTGTGTCGGCCCCAGTGTTGGTGTGTCGGCCCCAGTGTTTGGTGTGTCGGCCCCAGTGTTTGGTGTGTAGGCCCCAGTGTTTGGTGTGTCGGCCCCAGTGTTGGTGTGTCGGCCCCAGTGTTGGTGTGTCGGCCCCCAGTGTTGGTGTGTCGGCCCCTGGTGTTTGGTGTGTCGGCGCCTGGTGTGTCGACCCCAATGTTGGTGTGTCGGCCCCAGTGTTTGGTGTGTCGGCCCCCAGTGTTGGTGTGTCGGCCCCAGTGTTGGTGTGTCGGCCCCAGTGTTGGTGTGTCGGCCCCTGGTGTTTGGTGTGTCGGCCCCAGTGTTGGTGTGTCGGCCCCAGTGTTGGTGTGTCGGCCCCAGTGTTGGTGTGTCGGTCCCAGTGTTTGGTGTGTCGGCCCCAGTGTTGGTGTGTCGGCCCCAGTGTCTGGTGTGTCGGCCCCAGTGTTTGGTGTGTCGGCCCCAGTGTTGGTGTGTCGGCCCCAGTGTTGGTGTGTCGGCCCCAGTGTTTGGTGTGTCGGCCCCAGTGTTTGGTGTGTCGGCCCCAGTGTTGGTGTGTCGGCCCCAGTGTTTGGTGTGTCGGCCCCAGTGTTTGGTGTGTCGGCCCCAGTGTTGGTGTGTCGGCCCCAGTGTTGGTGTGTCGGCCCCTGGTGTGTCGGCCCCAGTGTTTGGTGTGTCGGCCCCAGTGTTGGTGTGTCGGCCCCTGGTGTGTCGGCCCCAGTGTTGGTGTGTCGGCCCCAGTGTTGGTGTGTCGGCCCCAGTGTTTGGTGTGTCGGCCCCAGTGTTTGGTGTGTCGGCCCCAGTGTTGGTGTGTCGGCCCCAGTGTTTGGTGTGTCGGCCCCAGTGTTTGGTGTGTCGGCCCCAGTGTTTGGTGTGTCGGCCCCAGTGTTGGTGTGTCGGCCCCAGTGTTGGTGTGTCGGCCCCAGTGTTTGGTGTGTCGGCCCCAGTGTTTGGTGTGTAGGCCCCAGTGTTTGGTGTGTCGGCCCCAGTGTTGGTGTGTCGGCCCCAGTGTTTGGTGTGTCGGCCCCAGTGTTTGGTGTGTCGGCCCCAGTGTTGGTGTGTCGGCCCCAGTGTTTGGTGTGTCGGCCCCAGTGTTTGGTGTGTCGGCCCCAGTGTTGGTGTGTCGGCCCCAGTGTTTGGTGTGTCGGCCCCAGTGTTGGTGTGTCGGCCCCAGTGTTGGTGTGTCGGCCCCAGTGTTTGGTGTGTCGGCCCCAGTGTTTGGTGTGTAGGCCCCAGTGTTTGGTGTGTCGGCCCCAGTGTTTGGTGTGTAGGCCCCAGTGTTTGGTGTGTCGGCCCCAGTGTTGGTGTGTCGGCCCCAGTGTTGGTGTGTCGGCCCCAGTGTTGGTGTGTCGGCCCCTGGTGTTTGGTGTGTCGGCGCCTGGTGTGTCGACCCCAATGTTGGTGTGTCGGCCCCTGAGGGTCAATTAATCTGGGCTCCAGTGACTGGTGGGAGTCCAGATACTCTCTGCTGCTGAGAAAACATTGACATCATCAGATTCACATGCATTAGAATGACCAATCAAAGCTGGACAGACCTGAAACCGGCCTGAACTCATCCTGTGGGATTGTGGAAGCTGTGTAACGGATATATCCCTCGTCTCCTGATCATCCTTTCAGCCGCTCGCATATAAATGTGTTTAGAATAAGACAATGATGTTTTCCCCGTAGAGACAGACACGCTTTCATAGGTTTGCATCATTTGTACACTGTCACAGAGAACAGCAAACACAGAGCAAAGACAGAAATGGAAGAAATGTGTGACGTCTTGACACTCGATGAGATTCTGCGTGTGTGTGTGTGTCTGTGTGTGTGTGCCTCTGTGTGTGTGTGTGTGTGTGTGTGTGTGTGTGTGTGTGTGTCTGTATGTTTGAGTGAGTGTGAGTGTGAGTGTGTGTGTTCAGATCCTGATACTGATTCTGGTTCTGACCTGGTTCTGACCTGGTTCTGGCTCTGGCTCTGGTTCTGACCTGGTTCTGGTTCTGGCTCTGGTTCTGGCTCTGGTTCTGGTTCTGGCTCTGGTTCTGGCTCTGGTTCTGGTTCTGGTTCTGGTTCTGGTTCTGGCTCTGGTTCTGGCTCTGACCTGGTTCTGGCTCTGGTTCTGACCTGGTTCTGGCTCTGGTTCTGGCTCTGGTTCTGACCTGGTTCTGGCTCTGGTTCTGGTTCTGGTTCTGGTTCTGGCTCTGGTTCTGGCTCTGGTTCTGACCTGGTTCTGGCTCTGGTTCTGACCTGGTTCTGGCTCTGGTTCTGACCTGGTTCTGGTTCTGATTGAGCAGCATGTGAAGGTTATGTGTGCTGTGATGTGTTCAGTGTTCCTCTGCAGTATTAATGAGGTCATATTCCCAGCATCTCTCTCCGGCAGGGATGTGTGTTCCTGGGAAGGGCGTCCGACACTGAATGTAGGCCTCGTTCTCCCTGTGGAACACACACTGCTTTAGAGCCGACTCCAGCCCTGACACTGATGAATCGGGCCGTTCTGCTGGTCACAGTGTTAATGAGCTGCTTCTGTAAGCTGTGAAAGAGTTGTGTCAGTTTGATCCGACTGTTCACCTCCGTCTGTCTGTCTGTCTGTCTGTCGTTCTCTGAAGAGATGCTCTGCACACACACACACACACACACACACACACACACACACACACACACACACACACACACATACACACACACACCTCCTTTCATCCTCGTTTGAATTCTGCCAGATATTCCTGTAAGGTGAAATCTCTGTGAAAACAGTCAGAGATGTCCCGACCGCTGGCCTGATCTCAGATCTGATGTCTCACTGATGTGCTCGTGTTACTGCTAAAGCTGAGGAAGTTTTCATTAAAAATATGAACAAAAACTATAATAGCATATCAGTGATGCTAACATAATAACAACTACTGATCTAAAGTCTAAGAGTTCATATCTGGGAAAATCAGAGACTGAAAAAATAATTTAAATCTTGTAATAAACATGCAACTTTTAGGACTGTCAATGTGTATACTGTGTGTTCTGTTGTTGTATTTCTATATGACCAATCACATGCGTGCCGTTGATCATGTGACAACAATCATGTGATTGTTAAAATGATCACTTGTAATCTGGACAATTAAACTGTGCATTTACAAATCAAGGAGAACTGGAAAATAAACACTAAATAGTCTTGAATTCAAGGCTGTTTCGCATTTGTGATTTGATCAAATACAGCCGTCGAGTTTATTTCTGTAGAGTTTGTTGTTACAGATTGAGTTTTGATGCAACAGTGAATCAACAAATGATGCTTCGAATCTGTTTCTTTCTTTCTTTCTTTCTTTCTTTCTTTCTTTCTTTCTTTCTTTCTTTCTTTCTTTCTTTCTTTCTTTCTTTCTTTCTTTCTTTCTTTCTTTCTTTCTGTCTTTCTTTCTTTCTTTCTTTCTTTCTTTCTTTCTGTCTTTCTTTCTTTCTTTCTTTCTTTCTTTCTTTCTGTCTTTCTTTCTTTCTTTCTTTCTTTCTTTCTTTCTATCTGTCTTTCTTTCTTTCTGTCTTTCTTTCTTTCTGTCTTTCTTTCTTTCTTTCTTTCTTTCTTTCTTTCTTTCTTTCTTTCTTTCTTTCTTTCTTTCTTTCTGTCTTTCTTTCTGTCTGTCTTTCTTTCTTTCTTTCTTTCTTTCTTTCTTTCTTTCTTTCTATCTGTCTTTCTTTCTTTCTTTCTTTCTTTCTTTCTTTCTTTCTTTCTTTCTGTCTTTCTTTCTTTCTTTCTTTCTGTCTTTCTTTCTTTCTTTCTTTCTTTCTTTCTTTCTTTCTGTCTTTCTTTCTTTCTTTCTTTCTATCTGTCTTTCTTTTTTTCTTTCTTTCTTTCTGTCTTTCTTTCTTTCTTTCTTTCTTTCTTTCTTTCTTTCTGTCTTTCTTTCTTTCTTTCTTTCTTTCTTTCTTTCTTTCTTTCTTTCTGTCTTTGTGTCTGTAATTAGTTTCTGCCAGCGTGTCGCGTCTCTAAGGTTAGCCCCAGCTATGGATTAATGTTTAATGGTGAGTGGATCTTCTCAGGGCTGAATCTGCTGCGTCTGCAACTGCTTTTCCTCACAGCGTTCAGTCTGGAAGCGCGGCTAATCGATACCTATAGCAGAACCTGCGCTGCTCGTTTGAATTAGTCCTGTTCAATACCTCCACATCGACGCTCATTTGCATTTGAGCCTGAGAGCATCTCATTAGCTTCCCGCGCCCTTCTCCTCCGCTGCGGGCCGCTAACACTCGGCTAAGTGCGGATCGCGGCTTCAGTGTGTGTGTGTGTGTGTGTGTGTGTGTGTGCTCGGCTAAGAGCACAGCGTGGGGTTCGCAGCTTCACCCGTCACGCGCGCGCTATCAGGGGAAACGCCAGCCATCTGAACTGATCAGCAATCAGCATTAATGTTGATGTAGTGTTGTTTATGAGCATTAATCATTTAGGACAGGCCCCATGCTAGCAGCACCCGATTAATCTGTGTAGCGCTACCACGGAAATTGATGATGATGAATTACAGCGTTTATCAAGTCCGTCTCCATTAGCAGAGGCGTTGAGGAGTCATCAGCCATCAGACATGCTTCCTGTGAGGAGCCAGAGAAATCAGCTCGGATGAAGATGAGGATGATGAAGAGCAGCCCCTTCCATACGTTCTGTGCATCATACTGTTACCTGGGAATGCTTTAGTCAAACCTGTTAGAACTGATCACATCATATAATGTATGTGTACAGTGTGTGCATGACATACAACATTTATATTTACATTTAATCATTTAGCAGAAGCTTTTATCCAAAGCGACTTACAACTGAGGAGAGCAATAGAAGCAGTTAAACTAACAATAGGACAACAATATGGAAGTGCTATGACCCTTCCCAGTTTAGTCGCTCAGTATGTTTTTTTTTAAATAGATATGGAATAGAAGAAAAGAAAAGAAAGTGTTAGTATTAATGGATCAAGTGTTGCCGAAAAAGATGTGTCTGCAGCCGTTTCTTGAGAATGGCCAGGACTCAGCCGCTTGGGTTGGGTTCGGCAGGTCATTCCTCCAGCAGGAACAGTCCAGGTGAAGGTCCGAGAAAGAGATTTTGTGCCTCTTTGAGATGATGTACCCCAAGACGGCGTTCACTTGCAGAGCGCAAGTTTCTGGAGACACATCGGTCTGAAGTAGTGAGTTTAGGTATAAAGATGTAGAGCCAGTGGTTGTTCTGTAGGAAAATGTCAGTGACTTGAATTTGATGCGAGCGGCAATTGGCAACCAGTGCAGGTTTATGAGGAGAGCAGTGACGTGTGTCTCTTCGGCTAAAGATCCTCTTGCTGCAACATCTGGATCAGTTGCAGAGGTTTGACTGATGCTGGAAGGATAGAGCATTACACTAGTCCAGTCAGGAGAGAACAAGAGCTTGGACAAGGAGTTATGTAGCTCCGATAGGAAGGGCCTGATCCTCCTAATGTTGTATAAGGCAAATCTGCAGGACCGGGCAGTTCTAGCAATGTGGTCTATGAAGTTCAACTGATCATCAATCACAACTCCAAGGTTCCTGGCTGACCTTGATGGAGTTATGGATGACGAACCTACAGCTGAATAGAGAAGTTGTGATGAAGTGTTGGGTTGGTCGAGACCAGCAGTTCTGTCTTCGCAAGGTTTAGTTGAAGGTGATGTCCTTCATCCAGCAGGAAATGTCTGTCTGTCAGGCTGAGATGTGAGCAGCTCCCGTTGGATCATCCGGCTGGAATGAGAGGTAGAGCTGTGTGTCATCAGTGTAGCAGTGATAGGAAAAACCATGTTTCTGAATGACAGACCCCTAGTGTTGACATGTAGATGGAGAAGAGAAGCGGTCCCAGCACTGAGCCCTGAGGCACTCCAGTAGCTAGATGATAACAGTGATGGGATAAACCATGTTTCTGAATGACAGACACTAGTGATGACATGTAGATGGAGAAGAGAAGCGGTCCCAGCACTGAGCCCTGAGGCACTCCAGTAGCTAGATGTTGGGTCTTAGACACCTCACCCCTCCACGACACCCTGAAGGACCTACCTGAGAGGTGAGACTTGAACCATTGTAGTGCGGTTCCTGAGATGCCCTTCGTCTTTAGGATTGACAAGGAGGATCTGGTGGTTAACTGTGTCAAACACAGCAGACAGATCCAGCAAGAGGAGAACTGAGGATTTGGAAGCTGTTCTTGAGTCTCAGAGCTTCAATTACCGAGAGCAGGGCCATCTCAGTTGAGTGACGCTTTTGAAATCAGACTTGTTGTTGTCCAGGAGGTTGTTCTGTGTCAGAAAGGCAGAGATCTGGTTGAAAACAACTCATTCAAGTGTTTTCGCAACAAATGGCAGATGGGATACCGGTCTGTAATTTTGCAGATGTGCTGGATTTAGAGTGTTTTTTAAGCAGTGGGGTTATCTGAGCCTGCTTAAATGCTGTGGGAAAGGTACCAGTGTGAAGAGAGGTGTTGATTATGTGTGTGAGTGCGGGTACAACTGAAATGGCTTGGAGATGAGTGGGAATAGGATCAAGCGGACAGGTAGTAGGTGATTAGAAAGGGTGAGTTTGGAGACTTCTGCCTCTGAGAGCAGAGAGAAGGAGGGTAGATTGTGTGTGTTAGCTGTTAAGATGTGTGTGTCAGTTTGTGGTGTGGCAAATTGGCCTGCTGATAGTGGTTGTTTTATTTATGAAGAATGTGGCAAAGTCATCAGCTGTTAGGGTTGATGGAGGAGGAGGGTTGAGAAGAGAGAAGGTTTTGAAAAGCATGCGAGAGTCGGAAGAATTGTTAATTTTGTTGTAATAGTAAGTAATTTTAGCAGTAGAGATATTAGTAGAGAAGGAAGAGAGGAGGGATTGATAAAGATCAGGGTCAGTAGGATGTTTCGATTTGCGTCACTTCCTCTCTGCACCCCTGAGTTTAGAACGATGTTGGCGGAGAACATCAGATAACCAGAGGGCAGAGGGTGTGGCGCGGGCTGGCCTGGAGGAAAGGGGGCAGAGGGTGTGGCGCGGGCTGGCCTGGAGGAAAGGGGGCAGAGGGTGTGGCGCGGGCTGGCCTGGAGGAAAGGGGGCAGGGGGTGTGGCGCGGGCTGGCCTGGAGGAAAGGGGACAGGGGGTGTGGCGCGGGCTGGCCTGGAGGAAAGGGGGCAGGGGGTGTGGCGCGGGCTGGCCTGGCCTGGAGGAAAGGGGGCAGGGGGTGTGGCGCGGGCTGGCCTGGAGGAAAGGGGACAGGGGGTGTGGCGCGGGCTGGCCTGGAGGAAAGGGGACAGGGGGTGTGGCGCGGGCTGGCCTGGCCTGGAGGAAAGGGGGCAGGGGGGGTGGCGCGGGCTGGCCTGGAGGAAAGGGGGCAGAGGGTGTGGCGCGGGCTGGCCTGGAGGAAAGGGGGCAGGGGGTGTGGTGCGGGCTGGCCTGGAGGAAAGGGGGCAGAGGGTGTGGCGCGGGCTGGCCTGGAGGAAAGGGGGCAGAGGGTGTGGCGCGGGCTGGCCTGGAGGAAAGGGGGCAGAGGGTGTGGCGCGGGCTGGCCTGGAGGAAAGGGGACAGGGGGTGTGGCGCGGGCTGGCCTGGAGGAAAGGGGACAGGGGGTGTGGCGCGGGCTGGCCTGGCCTGGAGGAAAGGGGGCAGGGGGTGTGGCGCGGGCTGGCCTGGAGGAAAGGGGGCAGAGGGTGTGGCGCGGGCTGGCCTGGAGGAAAGGGGGCAGAGGGTGTGGCGCGGGCTGGCCTGGAGGAAAGGGGGCAGAGGGTGTGGCGCGGGCTGGCCTGGAGGAAAGGGGGCAGGGGGTGTGGCGCAGGCTGGCCTGGAGGAAAGGGGGCAGGGGGTGTGGCGCGGGCTGGCCTGGAGGAAAGGGGGCAGAGGGTGTGGCGCGGGCTGGCCTGGAGGAAAGGGGGCAGAGGGTGTGGCGCGGGCTGGCCTGGAGGAAAGGGGGCAGGGGGTGTGGCAGGGGGTGTGGCAGGGGCTGGCCTGGAGGAAAGGGGGCAGAGGGTGTGGCGCGGGCTGGCCTGGAGGAAAGGGGGCAGGGGGTGTGGCACGGGCTGGCCTGGAGGAAAGGGGGCAGAGGGTGTGGCGCGGGCTGGCCTGGAGGAAAGGGGGCAGAGGGTGTGGCGCGGGCTGGCCTGGAGGAAAGGGGGCAGGGGGTGTGGCGCGGGCTGGCCTGGAGGAAAGGGGGCAGGGGGTGTGGCGCGGGCTGGCCTGGAGGAAAGGGGGCAGAGGGTGTGGCGCGGGCTGGCCTGGAGGAAAGGGGGCAGAAGTTGTCCAAGCAGGATGTTAAAGTGGACAAGTCAGACAAGTAATTTGTTGAGGTCAATTTGTAAGGAAAGACTACACGCCTGCGAACATATATTCAAACACACATATCTATAGACTTAACACGTAATACGCATGAGCACGCCGTCACCATTTTCCCAGATGCACGTTTTTGAAGTTTACGCAGAGATAACTTTTTTCTAAATTTTGACTTGACTTGACTAGTGTTGAGAGCTGATTAGAAGTGTGGATGAGACCAAAGAGGACAGGCGAGAGGGTGAGAGTGAGCGTAGGTTTCACCGAGAGGTGACCTGTGGAGGAGTGTGTGTTGTGTCCTGATCCAGGTTGAGGTTGAGAGGGAGGATGAAGGGATCTGAGGTGTGCAGTGGAGTGACCAGTGTATGGTCAGTGGAGCAGTCGCGCGTGTAAA
>JARWKJ010000003.1:66081179-66098679 GCA_029959095.1 Rhinichthys osculus | reverse complement strand
ACCACTCCAGCTGATAGACCAGCATCTAGATACTGAACCCCCTTAGAGGCCAGACCCACAGCTTCCACAGCTCTGGGTGAGGGTGGAAGACTGTGCCCTCCGCCTGAGACAACAAATCCCTCCTCAGAGGAATCTGCCATGGCGGAGCTATCAGGAGTGATATTATGTCTGAAAACCATACTCGGGTCGGCCACATTGGGGCAACCAGAAGTAGACTGATGCCCTCTTGACGGACCCTCTCCAGGACTCCCGGAAGCAGAGCGATCGGGGGAAATGCGTACAGGCGAAGCCTCGTCCAGGCCTGTACCATGGCATCCAACCCCAGTGGGGCTGGATGTGAGAGGGAGAACCAAAGTGGACAGTGGGACGTCTCTCGAGACGCAAACAGATCCACTTCCAATGGTCCAAACCTCTCCCATACTGACTTCACCACATCTGGATGAAGTCTAAATTCCCCGGGCCTCAGCCCCTGCCTCGACAGGATGTCTGCTCCCTGATTCTGAACCCCCGGAATATACTGATAGAGAATATTTTCCCCTGGGACCAAAGAATGATCTGATGCGCCAGTCTGCACAGAGGGCGCGATCTGAGTCCCCCTTGTTGGTTCAGATAAGCTACCACAGACGTATTGTCTGATCGTACTAAGACATGGTAACCATTAATGTCTGGGAGGAAGCTCCTCAAAGCCCTGAACACAGCCATCATCTCTAGACAGTTTATGTGCCAAGAATGATGATGGTCCTGCCACAGACCCCTGGCAAAGTGGCCGTCCATGACCGCGCCCCAACCAGTGAGGGAGGCGACTGTCGAAACGGTTTTGCGGCGACATGACGCTCCCAGCACTGGCCTGTGGGATAGGAACCAAGGTTTCTTCCAAATTACCAGAGAATGAAGGCATCTGCGCGTAACTCTGACTATACGGAACAGATTCCCCTTGAGGGAAAAAACCCTTGGCTCTCAGCCACCACTGAAGTGGGCCTCATGTGTAGAAGGCCCAAATGTATAATGTTGGATGCCGCTATCATGAGGCCCAGCAGTTTTGAAACTGCTTTACAGTGATGGCCTGGCCTAGCTTTATCCCGGACACCATGGCCAGGATGGATTCGATACGAGCGGGAGACATACGTGCCTGCATTGTAGAGCAGTCCCAGAAGAGCAGTCTTCTGAGCTGGTTCCAACACATAGTGTTGAGTCTCAACCCCCGATTCTAATCTTACATTTACATTTACACTTATTCATTTAGCTGACGCTTTTATCCAAAGCGACTTACAATTGCTATATATGTCAGAGGTCGCACGCCTCTGGAGCAACTAGGGGTTAAGTGTCTAGCTCAGGGACACATTGGTGTCTCGCAGTGGATTCGAACCCGGGTCTCTCACACCAAAGGCATGTGTCTTATCCACTGCGCCATCACCACCCCCCTTGGTGATGGGGGGTGGTGACCAAGGACGACATCTCAATCTTGACCAAGGACGACATCTCAATGCCGAACTGCCATTCCTCGAGACTGGGCCATTAAGAGCCAGTCGTCGAAGTAATTCAGTGTACGGATGCCCTGAAGCCTCAGTGGAGCCAGAGTCGCATCCATAAACCTACACATGAACATGCGGGGAGAGAGTGCTAGGCCGAACGGAAGAACCCGATCTAAGAGAACCAGCCTCTCGAGACTGGCCTCTGGTGGTTTCCGAGCACCCTTCTCGACTGCCTGAAGTGGAAGACCGGCAGGCTGTAGTCGATACGGTTTTCGTAACCATAACCGATGCTCGTTTTTTTCCGTTTTTTTTAGAGGGAAAATGACACAGTGCGTTCGCTGGAAAATGATGCGGCCCGAAGCGTCATAGACGGCGGGCAATACACATCGTTTCCGGGCCCCGCTGCAAGAACCACATCCGATCCAGCCTCTCGAGACTGGCCTCTGGTGGTTTCCGAGCACCCTTCTCGACTGCCTGAAGCGGAAGACCGGCAGGCTGTAGTCGATACGGTTTTCGTGACCATAACTGATGCTGTGTGTGTTGCAGAGAGTGTGTGTTGAAGAGAGTGTGTGTTGAAGAGAGAGTGTGTTGAAGAGAGAGTGTGTTGAAGAGAGAGTGTGTTGAAGAGAGTGTGTGTTGAAGAGAGAGTGTGTTGAAGAGAGTGTGTGTTGAAGAGACTGTGTGTTGAAGAGAGAGTGTGTTGAAGAGAGTGTGTGTTGAAGAGAGTGTGTGTTGAAGAGAGTGTGTGTTGAAGAGAGAGTGTGTTGAAGAGAGTGTGTGTTGAAGAGAGTGTGTGTTGAAGAGAGAGTGTGTTGAAGAGAGAGTGTGTTGAAGAGAGTGTGTGTTGAAGAGAGTGTGTGTTGAAGAGAGTGTGTGTTGAAGAGAGTGTGTGTTGAAGAGAGTGTGTGTTGAAGAGAGAGTGTGTTGAAGAGAGTGTGTGTTGAAGAGAGTGTGTGTTGAAGAGAGAGTGTGTTGAAGAGAGAGTGTGTTGAAGAGAGTGTGTGTTGAAGAGAGTGTGTGTTGAAGAGAGTGTGTGTTGAAGAGAGTGTGTGTTGAAGAGAGAGTGTGTTGAAGAGAGAGTGTGTTGAAGAGAGTGTGTGTTGAAGAGAGTGTGTGTTGAAGAGAGTGTACCAGAAGTCCCGGATGATCTATTATTCCCGGTGGATTTTAGAAGTGTGGATCCGTGCTCTCTATAAAGGCTAATATTACCCACAACCCACTGCACTCTGGAGGAGGAACTACAAATACCAGTAAAAAGTGTTAAGAAACTTCAAAACATGGCGGATGTGCGCGACCGACGGTGAGAGGTTTAGATGAGGGTTTGAGTGACTAATAAAAGTTTAAGCTGAAAATATTTATTTAATGTTGTCCGTGTTATATTTCATCTGCAACAACAATGTGGACTTTTATAAAGATCCGTTTGGCCATTAACATTTAAATGCATCATTCTGCATTAATATGAGGAGAGCCTGAAAGACTGCAGATCAACACGCTTCTGCATTTCTCTCCGATACAGTGGGAAATTTAATGAAATGTGGAGGATTTTATCTTTGACAAGATGATTGACAGGTCAGTTTGAGTGACAGGGTGTGTGTATCTAAGCGACTGAGATCAGCCGTTAAAGACACTATTGTATGACGTGATAGTATGTCCCAAAGCTTGTCTACTCTTCTGCTACACACTGAAAATGATGCACTTTTTATTCACAAACAAAGGGCGTTGTATAAGTAGGCGAATTGAGACGCAGCATGACTGACTTTAAGTGAGTCTTTGAATAACTGAGTCAGTTTGCTCAAAAACATTGATTCATTCAAAAACAAAACAAGTGACTCTCTGTATAAGTGAGTCATTCACTGAGCTGATTCATTCACAAACACTGATTCATTCAAGAACAAGACAAGTGACTGTCTGTATGAGTGAGTCATTGAATCATTCATGCAAGTGATTTGTTCATAAACACTCATTTATTCGGGAAGCTCCATTACACTGTCATGATATTTTACTTTCGGACACCTACTGTTTCTCTCTCTCTCTCTGTGTGTGTGTGCTTTTGTTTTTGTGATATATGAGGAGACAAATGTGTATAATGACATGCATATTACACTGGTATTACAACTTACACGTGATATATGAGGACATTGCATGAGTCCTCATATTTCAAATAGCTTAAAAAACATAAAAAACAATGGGTTTTTTTAAATGTAAAAATGCAGCATGTCTCCTGTGATGGGCAGGTTTAGGGATAGGGGCAGTGTGTGTGTGTGTGTGTGTGTGTGATGGGCAGGTTTAGGGATAGGGGCAGTGTGTGTGTGTGTGTGATGGGCAGGTTTAGGGATAGGGGCAGTGTGTGTGTGTGTGTGATGGGCAGGTTTAGGGATAGGGGCAGTGTGTGTGTGTGTGTGATGGGCAGGTTTAGGGATAGGGGCAGTGTAGGGGGATAGAATATACAGTTTGTCCAGTATAAAAGCCATTACGCCTATGGAATGTCCTCATATATCACAAAAACACAGCTGCATGTGTGTGTGTGTGTGTGTGTACTGTAACTCTTTATGATCACCTCAGCTCTGTCGTAAAGCTTCTACATAGGCTGCTCCCTACGAAGGCGACGTCTCCACTGAAGTGAAGCTCATACGAGCTGATCTGAAGCTCGACATACACAATGCGTTTGATCATGTCTCACATTAAGGCTGTATTATTACTTTTCTCTCTCGTGATTCGTCAACCCTGATTCTGTGTAGAGCTGTGTTTTGCTGTAATAGTCGTTCAGTAAAACGCACACACACACACACGCACACGCACGCACGCACACACACACACACACACACACACGCACACGCACGCACGCGCACACACACACGCGCACGCACACACACACACACACACACACACACACACACGCATAAAGACACACTCAACAGAAGTAACGTCGCATTAGTCTTCGCTGTGCGGGTGTTTTGCTCAGTGAGGGGTAAAATTGAAAAGTTGTCGTCGTTGTTAAACAAACCGCACAAGGCGTTGTGTCCAGCAGAGCTCAGAAATATCTCTCATATTCTGCAATATCCAACAGTACATGCGGGATAAACACACATCACAGTGTGAGACTGTACGTCTTCCAGTTCGGTCCATTCGCTCACATGAACTATATGTGCTTATGAGACCGTTGTATTAAAACATACAGATAATCACTCAAAAATAGTCACTCATGCCAACTTTGGTTGAAAATGTATGTAATGTTTTTAATGTGGGGTTTGAACTAGATGATATTCAACTGAACTAGATGATATTCAGCTGTAGTGCTGGAAGCAGTGCTGGAAGCGTCACACATGTGTATATAGAGTGTATATAGAAGTAAAGTGTGTGTGTGAGACGGGTCGCAGTGCTGGAAGCGTCACACATGTGTATATAGAAGTAAAGTGTGTGTGTGAGACGGGTCGCAGTACTGGAAGCGTCACACATGTGTATATAGAGTGTATATAGAAGTAAAGTGTGTGTGTGATACGGGTCGCAGTGCTGGAAGCGTCACACATGTGTATATAGACTGTATATATAAGTAAAGTGTGTGTGTGAGACGGGTCGCAGTTCTGGAAGCGTCACACACGTGTATATAGAGTGTATATAGAAGTAAAGTGTGTGTGTGAGACGGGTCGCAGTGCTGGATGCGTCACACATGTGTATATAGAGTGTATATAGAAGTAAAGTGTGTGTGTGAGACAGGTTGCAGTGCTGGAAGCGGCACACATGTGTATATAGAGTTTATATAGAAGTAAACTGTGTGTGTGAGACGGGTCGCAGTTCTGGAAGCGTCACACACGTGTATATAGAGTGTATATAGAAGTAAAGTGTGTGTGTGAGACGGGTCGCAGTGCTGGAAACGTCACACATGTGTATTTAGAGTGTATATAGAAGTAAAGTGTGTGTGTGAGACGGGTCGCAGTGCTGGAAGCGTCACACATGTGTATATAGAGTGTATATAGAAGTAAAGTGTGTATGTGAGACGGGTCGCAGTGCTGGAAGCGTCACACATGTGTGTATAGAGTGTATATAGAAGTAAAGTGTGTGTGTGAGACAGGTCGCAGTGCTGGAAGCGTCACACATGTGTATATAGAGTGTATATAGAAGTAAAGTGTGTGTGTGAGACGGGTCGCAGTGCTGGAAGCGTCACACATGTGTATATAGAAGTAAAGTGTGTGTGTGAGACGGGTCGCAGTACTGGAACTGCACACATGTGTATATAGAGTGTATATAGAAGTAAAGTGTGTGTGTGAGACGGGTCGCAGTGCTGGAAGCGTCACACATGTGTATATAGACTGTATATATAAGTAAAGTGTGTGTGTGAGCGGGTTGCAGTGCTGGAAGCGGCACACATGTGTATATAGTGTATATAGAAGTAAAGTGTGTGTGTGAGACGGGTCGCAGTGCTGGAAGCGTCACACATGTGTATATAGAGTGTATATAGAAGTAAAGTGTGTGTGTGAGACGGGTCGCAGTGCTGGAAGCGTCACACATGTGTATATAGACTGTATATATAAGTAAAGTGTGTGTGTGAGCGGGTTGCAGTGCTGGAAGCGGCACACATGTGTATATAGTGTATATAGAAGTAAAGTGTGTGTGTGAGACGGGTCGCAGTGCTGGAAGCGTCACACATGTGTATATAGAGTGTATATAGAAGTAAAGTGTGTGTGTGAGACGGGTCGCAGTGCTGGAAGCGTCACACATGTGTATATAGAGTGTATATAGAAGTAAAGTGTGTGTGTGAGACGGGTCGCAGTGCTGGAAGCGTCACACATGTGTATATAGACTGTATATATAAGTAAAGTGTGTGTGTGAGCGGGTTGCAGTGCTGGAAGCGGCACACATGTGTATATAGTGTATATAGAAGTAAAGTGTGTGTGTGAGACGGGTCGCAGTGCTGGAAGCGTCACACATGTGTATATAGAGTGTATATAGAAGTAAAGTGTGTGTGTGAGACGGGTCGCAGTGCTGGAAGCGTCACACATGTGTATATAGAGTGTATATAGAAGTAAAGTGTGTGTGTGAGACGGGTCGCAGTGCTGGAAGCGTCACACATGTGTATATAGAGTGTATATAGAAGTAAAGTGTGTGTGTGAGACGGGTCGCAGTGCTGGAAGCGTCACACATGTGTATATAGAGTGTATATAGAAGTAAAGTGTGTGTGTGAGCGGGTTGCAGTGCTGGAAGCGTCACACATGTGTATATAGACTGTATATATAAGTAAAGTGTGTGTGTGAGCGGGTTGCAGTGCTGGAAGCGGCACACATGTGTATATAGTGTATATAGAAGTAAAGTGTGTGTGTGAGACGGGTCGCAGTGCTGGAAGCGTCACACATGTGTATATAGAGTGTATATAGAAGTAAAGTGTGTGTGTGAGACGGGTCGCAGTGCTGGAAGCGTCACACATGTGTATATAGAGTGTATATAGAAGTAAAGTGTGTGTGTGAGACGGGTCGCAGTGCTGGAAGCGTAACACATGTGTATATAGAGTGTATATAGAAGTAAAGTGTGTGTGTGAGACGGGTCGCAGTGCTGGAAGCGTCACACATGTGTATATAGAGTGTATATAGAAATAAAGTGTGTGTGTGAGACGGGTCGCAGTGCTGGAAGCGTCACACATGTGTATATAGAGTGTATATAGAAGTAAAGTGTGTGTGTGAGACGGGTCGCAGTGCTGGAAGCGTCACACATGTGTATATAGAGTGTATATAGAAGTAAAGTGTGTGTGTGAGACGGGTCGCAGTGCTGGAAGCGGCACACATGTGTATATAGAGTGTATATAGAAGTAAAGTGTGTGTGTGAGACGGGCCGCAGTGCTGGAAGCGTCACACATGTGTATATAGAGTGTATATAGAAGTAAAGTTAATGCTTCTGTATGTTCCCAGACTCGTTCTTTACAGAAGCTGCACAGGCTAGACGGAGTTCAGTCTGACTCGCTGTTGCCGCTTGTAAAGACTGTCAGTCCATAAAAACATAATTGCTCATTTTTCTGAAGTTTTTGAACTCAACGTGATGTTCGGTGTTTTTAGTTAAAGTGATAGTTCACCAAACCGATCATTCACTCCCTCATGTCGTTCCTTGTATGAGTTTCATAAAATATAATATTTTGAAGAATGTTAGGAACCATCAGCTCATATCATTAAAGTTAAAGACAGAAATACAAACATGCACAGATGAAACGTGGGATTGGAGATATCAGGAGAAGGGAAATGAAGCATTAGTGACACGAGGAGGCGGAGCAGAATGCAGCGTTACCGCGGTAACGAGCAATTAAACCCTCCTCCAGAGAGCGACGGGTGTGTGTGAAGAGCTCGACCTTCAGCGACCCCAACACAGCGGACCAGAAGACATGATGCTTTAACTGAAGTTAACCCATTCAACTTTACAATGCAGAAATGGACTTCAACTGAGATTAATAAAGGCTGTAGGAGTGTTGTTCGTTGGTAGATCATGTTATCTAATGTAGGTAAAGAGATAGTTCACCCAAAAATGAAAATTAGCCCGTGATTTACTCACCCTCAAGTCAGCCTAGGTGTATCTGACATTCTTCTTTCAGACGAACACAATCTGCGTTATAGTAAAACATGTCCTGGCTCTTCCAAGCTTTATAATGGCAGTGAATGGGTGTGTGACTGGAAGTCCATCAGAGCGCATCCATCCGTGATAAAAGTGTTCAAATCGGCTCCGAGGGGTTAATAAAGGCCTTCTGAAGTGAAGCGATGTGTTCGTGTAAGAAAAATACCCATATTTAAAACTTTATCGACTACAATAACTAGTTTCCTGCAGACGGCCTACACAAGTCGACTAAGGCCAGAAGAGTGACACTTGACCTTGATGCACAACGTAATGATGAACACATTGCTTCGCTTCAGAACACCTTTATTAACCCCTCGAAGCCGCTTCGAACACTTTAATAGACTTACGCCACAAGAGCAACACTTGAGGATGTGTGACGTGGATGTAGGAGTAGCGTAAGCTTTACGTCTCTCGCGGTTCAAACACACAGCGCTGGGCAACTATCCCTTTAACCAATGTTGACAAATGAAACCTTATTGTAAAATGTTACCATTATTTTCTTCTAAACTTTGTTAATTTACATTGAAACAAGAAAAATCAATTTGCCCGTGGAGATGAACTTAAATCATCGTATATTCTCTGAGGACACGGCCTGATCTCTGTGCAGTTCTGCTTCTCAGGGGGATTTGTCTTGTTTTAGGGATGATTGGAGCACAAAGTCGCTCATAATGAAAGGTCTTAATGTGTCCCAGCACACACACACACACACACACACACGTGTAGACGGCCTCTGTTCATCATAGCTGAGTGACCGGCCTGATGATGGCGCGACTCTTCAGTTCTCCTCAGTAAAGCCATCGAGCGCCGAGTGGATCATTTGCTGTAATGTTCCTCTCAGTCGCCTCTCGATCCCTGTGGACCTCCGTCCTCCTGACAGCTTCAGGTTCAGACCCTTTCACATTAGTGTTCAAACCATGTCTGTCTGTCTGTCTGTCTGTCTGTCTCTCCGTCTGTCTGTCTGTCCGTCTGTCTGTCTGTCTCTCCGTCTGTCTGTCTGTCTCTCCGTCTGTCTGTCTGTCTGTCTGTCTATCTATCTATCTATCTATCTGTCTGTCTGTCTGTCTCTCCGTCTGTCTGTCTGTCTGTCCGTCTGTCTGTCTCTCTGTCTGTCTGTCTGTCTCTCCGTCTGTCTGTCTGTCTCTCCGTCTGTCTGTCTGTCTGTCTGTCTATCTATCTATCTATCTATCTGTCTGTCTGTCTGTCTGTCTGTCTGTCTGTCTGTCTATCTATCTATCTATCTATCTATCTATCCGTCTCTCTGTCTGTCTATCTTGTCTGTCTGTCGTGTAAAATATGCTGTGTTTTATTTGAAAGAAATGGATGTACAGTATATATACACTCACCTAAAGGATTATTAGGAACACCTGTTCAATTTCTCATTAATGCAATTATCTAATCAACCAATCACATGGCAGTTGCTTCAATGCATTTAGGGGTGTGGTCCTGGTCAAGACAATCTCCTGAACTCCAAACTGAATGTAAGAATGGGAAAGAAAGGTGATTTAAGCAATTTTGAGCGTGGCATGGTTGTTGGTGCCAGACGGGCCGGTCTGAGTATTTCACAATCTGCTCAGTTACTGGGATTTTCACACACAACCATTTCTAGGGTTTACAAAGAATGGTGTGAAAAGGGAAAAACATCCAGTATGCGGCAGTCCTGTGGGCGAAAATGCCTTGTTGATGCTAGAGGTCAGAGGAGAATGGGCCGACTGATTCAAGCTGATAGAAGAGCAACTTTGACTGAAATAACCACTCGTTACAACCGAGGTATGCAGCAAAGCATTTGTGAAGCCACAACACACACAACCTTGAGGCGGATGGGCTACAACAGCAGAAGACCCCACCGGGTACCACTCATCTCCACTACAAATAGGAAAAAGAGGCTACAATTTGCAAGAGCTCACCAAAATTGGACAGTTGAAGACTGGAAAAATGTTGCCTGGTCTGATGAGTCTCGATTTCTGTTGAGACATTCAGATGGTAGAGTCAGAATTTGGCATAAACAGAATGAGAACATGGATCCATCATGCCTTGTTACCACTGTGCAGGCTGGTGGTGGTGGTGTAATGGTGTGAGGGATGTTTTCTTGGCACACTTTAGGCCCCTTAGTGCCAATCGGGCATTGTTTAAATGCCACGGCCTACCTGAGCATTGTTTCTGACCATGTCCATCCCTTTATGGCCACCATGTACCCATCCTCTGATGGCTACTTCCAGCAGGATAATAGAGTTCTCAACGGGCCTGAAAATTACAACCCGACCCGACCCGGCCCGTGGCTTTTAAAGCCCGGACCCGATGTAACCCGACACATCAACATGAATTATCTGCCCGAACCCGACCCGCGGCCCGACGCCACCCTTTTGATCGGTGAGTGATGTATGTAGAATGACTGCTGCGCTTGACGCAGAGAGAGAGAGAGCCCCGGCCGCGCGCGCGCGCACTCTCACGTCTCACACATTCCGCCCATCCAGCTGACATAAACCACATTTCAATAAACGAAAAAAACTATCCAGTGATTAAATGTTTTCTGTATTGACGCAAATCTTGTGCGATGTCCTAAACTGCCGAGATAATCACACGACGTGTCGCGCCGCCCCTGCGCAACGGTGATTTCACCTGCAGCAAGTTTACTTTTCACCAACTCCATCTTCTTCTCCGGGCTAAAGGCGTGCACGCAGCGGCGTCAGGTCTGCCCTCGCGTCGCGATGCACGTTGCACGCAGCAGCCAGACTTTCTTTACAGTGAACAGCAGCGATGAATAATAAATGTTTTTTTTTCTTTCACTGTACAATTCAAAAGATTAAGCCCGAGGTCCGACCCGAGTCATTTGCAAATATTTCGACCCGAACCCGGCCCGAACCCGCGGGTCCCGTCGGGTTTGTCGGGCCGACCCGACCCGTTGAGAACTCTACAGGATAATGCACCATGTCACAAAGCTCGAATCATTTCAAATTGGTTTCTTGAACATGACAATGAGTTCACTGTACTAAAATGGCCCCCACAGTCACCAGATCTCAACCCAATAGAGCATCTTTGGGATGTGGTGGAACGGGAGCTTCGTGCCCTGGATGTGCATCCCACAAATCTCCATCAACTGCAAGATGCTATCCTATCAATATGGGCCAACATTTCTAAAGAATGCTTTCAGCACCTTGTTGAATCAATGCCACGTAGAATTAAGGCAGTTCTGAAGGCGAAAGGGGGTCAAACACAGTATTAGTATGGTGTTCCTAATAATCCTTTAGGTGAGTGTAAATAGGATTTATACACATAGAGGATACATACACAAGGGCAACAGTGACAAAAAATATATAGAAGATTGTCAATTTCAGAGTCACAACAAAAAGAGAGATGAGTAAAAGAGAGATGATTCGTGTCGGAGTGAAAGAGAATGAAAGAGAGATATGGAGCATTTTATGAGTTTTCTTTAAAAGCTGAAAAACTGATCAATCATACTGTCAGCACCATTATTCACTCTTTCATCCTTTAAGAAAGAAACTCTTTGTCATTTAAGCACATCAGCGTGTGTGTGTAAGTGTGTGAGTGTGTATGAGTTTTTGAGTGTGTGTGTGTGAGTGTGTCTGTGTCTGTGTGTCAGTGTGAGTGTGAGTGTGTATGAGTTCTTGAGTGTGTGTGTGAGTGTGTCTGTGTCTGTGTCTGTGTCAGTGTGAGTGTGTATGAGTTCTTGAGTGTGTGTGTGTGTGTGTGTGTCTGCTCTGAGTATGTGGGTTTTCTGTATGTTTAGTATCTAATACTAGATGATCTACTGCTTTTGTCCCAGTGTGAGGTGAACACACTGAATACTGAATACTGTGTCCCACAATGCAGTGCACTCAACTCGTTCTTCTATTTCCAGTGTGATGAATGAAACACTGATCTAACATCTCTCTTTACTCATTATTTTATCAGACTGACAAAAGCTCAGGCATTTATATACAAAATGGATTAAACATGCAAAATAACCATTGAGTTTAATTAAACACATTTTGATGATGCAACATGTGAGGATGGAGCACGTCCGACTGTTATTCATGGCTGCAGAATTGCTTTGCCCACACAGTGAGTGCTTGTGTGAAGGGTTGGGGCTTCAGCTGTGCATGACATCATCACTGCAGAAATTATTTTGGTTTAATTCGCAGCCATAGATGGGATATCAGCCACGATAATGACACAGCAGTCACCCAATCACATCACTGAGGCCTCAGCGCTCCAGCCAATCACATTAGAGCATTGAGAGTGCAGGCCCCTCCCCCTCTCAGCCTGAGTTCTGCTGCATCCGACGGCAGAGACGGAGAACACAGGAGCTTCCCGTTAAAGATCGATCCTGAATAGGATTCAAACTGTGTTTGACAGACAGAGAGACAGACGGCATGAAAGTATCTTCATATCTTCAGTCATTTTGCTTCTCCAGTAAATGTATCTTGATTTACGAATGTTTAAAGGGGTCATGAACTTGATTGTTTTATTATTTTATAATGTTTCCTGGGGTGCCCTTATAATGTTAGTGTGATTTTTACATAATCTTTTTTTCCTAGCCTTATTTTAGACTCTGATTTGAACTTCAGTGTAAACGCCCACTGCTGTGATTGGTTGTGAGACTTCAGTGTAAATGCCCACTGCTGTGATTGGCTGTGAGACTTCAGTGTAAACCCCCACTGCTGTGATTGGCTGTGAGACTTCAGTGTAAACGCCCACTGCTGTGATTGGCTGTGAGACTTCAGTGTAAATGCCCACTGCTGTGATTGGCTGTGAGACTTCAGTGTAAACCCCCACTGCTGTGATTGGCTGTGAGACTTCAGGGTAAATGCCCACTGCTGTGATTGGCTGTGAGTCTTCAGTGTAAACGCCCACTGCTGTGATTGGCTGTGAGACTTCAGTGTAAACGCCCACTGCTGTGATTGGCTGTGAGTCTTCAGGGTAAACGCCCACTGCTGTGATTGGCTGTGAGACTTCAGGGTAAACGCCCACTGCTGTGATTGGCTGTGAGTCTTCAGTGTAAACGCCCACTGCTGTGATTGGCTGTGAGACTTCAGTGTAAACGCCCACTGCTGTGATTGGCTGTGAGACCTCTGTGTAAACGCCCACTGCTGTGATTGGCTGTGAGTCTTCAGTGTAAACGCCCACTGCTGTGATTGGCTGTGAGTCTTCAGTGTAAACGCCCACTGCTGTGATTGGCTGTGAGTCTTCAGTGTAAACGCCCACTGCTGTGATTGGCTGTGAGACTTCAGTGTAAACGCCCACTGCTGTGATTGGCTGTGAGTCTTCAGTGTAAACGCCCACTGCTGTGATTGGCTGTAAGACTTCAGTGTAAACGCCCACTGCTGTGATTGGCTGTGAGTCTTCAGTGTAAACGCCCACTGCTGTGATTGGCTGTGAGACTTCAGTGTAAACGCCCACTGCTGTGATTGGCTGTGAGACCTCTGTGTAAACGCCCACTGCTGTGATTGGCTGTGAGTCTTCAGTGTAAACGCCCACTGCTGTGATTGGCTGTGAGTCTTCAGTGTAAACGCCCACTGCTGTGATTGGCTGTGAGTCTTCAGTGTAAACGCCCACTGCTGTGATTGGCTGTGAGACTTCAGTGTAAACGCCCACTGCTGTGATTGGCTGTGAGACTTCAGTGTAAACGCCCACTGCTGTGATTGGCTGTGAGACTTCAGTGTAAACGCCCACTGCTGTGATTGGCTGTGAGACTTCAGTGTAAACGCCCACTGCTGTGATTGGCTGTGAGACTTCAGTGTAAACGCCCACTGCTGTGATTGGCTGTGAGACTTCAGGGTAAACGCCCACTGCTGTGATTGGCTGTGAGACTTCAGTGTAAACGCCCACTGCTGTGATTGGCTGTGAGACTTCAGTGTAAAAGCCCACTGCTGTGATTGGCTGTGAGACTTCAGTGTAAACGCCCACTGCTGTGATTGGCTGTGAGTCTTCAGTGTAAACCCCCACTGCTGTGATTGGCTGTGAGACTTCAGTGTAAATGCCCACTGCTGTGATTGGCTGTGAGACTTCAGTGTAAAGGCCCACTGCTGTGATTGGCTGTGAGACTTCAGTGTAAAGGCCCACTGCTGTGATTGGCTGTGAGACTTCAGTGTAAACGCCCACTGCTGTGATTGGCTGTGAGTCTTCAGTGTAAACGCCCACTGCTGTGATTGGCTGTGAGACCTCTGTGTAAACGCCCACTGCTGTGATTGGCTGTGAGTCTTCAGTGTAAACGCCCACTGCTGTGATTGGCTGTGAGTCTTCAGTGTAAACGCCCACTGCTGTGATTGGCTGTGAGTCTTCAGTGTAAACGCCCACTGCTGTGATTGGCTGTGAGACTTCAGTGTAAACGCCCACTGCTGTGATTGGCTGTGACACTTCAGTGTAAACGCCCACTGCTGTGATTGGCTGTGAGACTTCAGTGTAAACGCCCACTGCTGTGATTGGCTGTGAGACTTCAGTGTAAACGCCCACTGCTGTGATTGGCTGTGAGACTTCAGTGTAAATGAGCAGATGAAAGAGTCTGTTGCTTTCTGTATATAATTTAATCACAATTTAAATAAGATTATTTTCGATGTCATAAGTCTCCGCTTCTCAGATCCTGTCGTTTTCTGGCCTTGGTTTCAATAAAAGCTGTTTTTTTTTCAAGGAAGTTTTTAGTTTTGAAACTTAAAGGGTATTTTTATAGTATAACGACCTCTTAACTGTCAAAAGATCAAGGAAACTTTGAATTCTCAGTTCATGACCCCTTTTAAATATTTGTGCTGGAAAATACAGAAATACTGAGGAAGAAGATGTGTTTTAGCAGTGTGAGGTGTATCAGATCACACAAGAAGAGCTTTAGACAGACAGGAGGTTTATCCCCGGCTCGCTGGAGCGATGGGGATCAGGCTGTATTAAAGCTCACAGGCCAGTAAAAGGTGCAGCGGGACAGAGAGCGATTACACACGGATCCTGAGCCGCACACACACACACACACACACTTCCCCAGATCCTGAGCCGCACACACACACGCTTCCCCAGATCCTGAGCCGCACACACACACGCTTCACCAGATCCTGAGCCGCACACACACACACACACACACTTCCCCAGATCCTGAGCCGCACACACACACACACACACACACACGCTTCCCCAGATCCTGAGCCGCACACACACACGCTTCCCCAGATCCTGAGCCGCACACACACACGCTTCCCCAGATCCTGAGCCGCACACACACACGCTTCACCAGATCCTGAGCCGCACACACACACACACACACACTTCCCCAGATCCTGAGCCGCACACACACACACACACACACACGCTTCACCAGATCCTGAGCCGCACACACACACACACTTCCCCAGATCCTGAGCTGCACACACACACGCTTCCCCAGATCCTGAGCCGCACACACACACGCTTCCCCAGATCCTGAGCCGCACACACACACGCTTCCCCAGATCCTGAGCCGCACACACACACGCTTCCCCAGATCCTGAGCCGCACACACACACGCTTCCCCAGATCCTGAGCCGCACACACACACGCTTCCCCAGATCCTGAGCCGCACACACACACGCTTCCCCAGATCCTGAGCCGCACACACACACGCTTCACCAGATCCTGAGCCGCACACACACACGCTTCACCAGATCCTGAGCCGCACACACACACACACACACACTTCCCCAGATCCTGAGCCGCACACACACACACACACACACACGCTTCACCAGATCCTGAGCCGCACACACACACGCTTCATCGGATCCTGAGCCGCACACACACACGCTTCCCCAGATCCTGAGCCGCACACACACACGCTTCCCCAGATCCTGAGCCGCACACACACACGCTTCCCCAGATCCTGAGCCGCACACACACACGCTTCACCAGATCCTGAGCCGCACACACACACACACACACACTTCCCCAGATCCTGAGCCGCACACACACACACACACACACACGCTTCACCAGATCCTGAGCCGCACACACACACACACTTCCCCAGATCCTGAGCTGCACACACACACGCTTCCCCAGATCCTGAGCCGCACACACACACGCTTCCCCAGATCCTGAGCCGCACACACACACGCTTCCCCAGATCCTGAGCCGCACACACACACGCTTCCCCAGATCCTGAGCCGCACACACACACGCTTCACCAGATCCTGAGCCGCACACACACACACACACACGCTTCCCCAGATCCTGAGCCGCACACACACACGCTTCCCCAGATCCTGAGCCGAACACTCACACGCTTCCCCAGATCCTGAGCCGCACACACACACGCTTCCCCAGATCCTGAGCCGCACACACACACGCTTCCCCAGATCCTGAGCCGCACACACACACGCTTCCCCAGATCCTGAGCCGCACACACACACGCTTCACCAGATCCTGAGCCGCACACACACACGCTTCACCAGATCCTGAGCCGCACACACACACACACACACACTTCCCCAGATCCTGAGCCGCACACACACACACACACACACACGCTTCACCAGATCCTGAGCCGCACACACACACACACTTCCCCAGATCCTGAGCTGCACACACACACGCTTCCCCAGATCCTGAGCCGCACACACACACGCTTCCCCAGATCCTGAGCCGCACACACACACGCTTCCCCAGATCCTGAGCCGCACACACACACGCTTCCCCAGATCCTGAGCCGCACACACACACGCTTCCCCAGATCCTGAGCCGCACACACACACGCTTCCCCAGATCCTGAGCCGCACACACACACGCTTCCCCAGATCCTGAGCCGCACACACACACGCTTCACCAGATCCTGAGCCGCACACACACACGCTTCACCAGATCCTGAGCCGCACACACACACGCTTCACCAGATCCTGAGCCGCACACACACACACACACACACTTCCCCAGATCCTGAGCCGCACACACACACACACACACACACGCTTCACCAGATCCTGAGCCGCACACACACACACACACACACTTCCCCAGATCCTGAGCCGCACACACACACACACACACACACACACACACTTCCCCAGATCCTGAGCCGCACACACACACACTTCCCCAGATCCTGAGCCGCACACACACACGCTTCCCCAGATCCTGAGCCGCACACACACACGCTTCCCCAGATCCTGAGCCGCACACACACACGCTTCCCCAGATCCTGAGCCGCACACACACACACACACACACTTCCCCAGATCCTGAGCCGCACACACACACACACACACACTTCCCCAGATCCTGACACTTTCACGTCAGTCCTGCACAAAACAGACAGCTTCTGTTGATCCGGTGTCCTGATTGGTCTCCACTCGTACCTCATTTGCATACTGAATCATGATTGGTCTGTTTTTTCTCACATTTATGGACCCACAGTTATCTCCAATAACGACACTATTGTCGTCTGTAGAGCTGAAGAACTGAACTCGTTTCATATGTGATGAACTTTACAC